>CM024687.1:34279906-34476657 GCA_014182735.1 Corymbia maculata
TATTGATACTAATTTAGTTGATTCGGTCAATTTAGGCCAGAAATCGCTAACGTGGATACTAACCGTTTTATATGACACAGCTGGTACTAATGCCGACATTTTTTAAATGATTTTAATATATTTTTTTGAAAATTTGAGATTTTTATTAATTTCTTTTCTTTTCTTTATTTCTTTTCCTCTCTTTTCTTTTTTTTCACTGTGGCCAGCAAGTGTCATCCAAGTTTGTTGACCACTGGGCGAGGTCAAAAAGCCCTCGCTAGTGGCCAGTGAGGGTTGTGGCCCTCACCCGGCCTCACCTAGATCCGGACAACCCACAATGCAGGGTCGCTAGAGGCTTGTGCTGCTCAGTAGCTTGGTGGCCACGATTCCATCGTTGCTTGGCTCCTCAGACCATTCGAAGTTGGAGCGACCGTGGTTTGGCTGGAGGAGTAAGGAAACAGAGAGAAAAAAGAACTGGCGTGAAAGAAGCAAAAGCGAAAGGAAAACTGAAACCAAACTTGGGCCGGGATGTGAGCGTCGATGGTGAAGAGGAAGCGGCTGAAATCTCCAGAAATGTCAGAGTCCTGCAGAGTCCATGCCCCAACTCTAGAACCTCGTACACGAAGATCCTCTCCTGCGGCCACATGCGCCTCGCCTGCATCCGGACAAGGGCCTTGACGCTCACTAGTTGCTGATGAGGGCTTTGCGGTCCTTGCCCAAAAGCTAGCAAGCTCCACGGACCTCGTCAGCACGATGGAAAGAAAAGGAAAGGAAGGAAAAGAAAAAGGAAAAGAAAAGGCAAATATGTTTACAAACTAAAAGAATTATCAACATCAATACTAATCATACCACGTCGGACAACCGATGTCTATGTCAACAATTTCTAACTTAAATTTAATGGAGGGATTGAATTAGTACTAATGTGAAAAGATTTAGAACTAAATTAATTCAATTAAAATGTTTAAAATTGAATTGATATTGATGTAATAGGCTTTTGACTTTTTTTTCACTTTTCCCATAAAGCTATGTTTGCAATGTGGCCATAGAATTTTCTTCTAGTCACTTCACTACTTGTATGTTGGATCCTATTCCCAAATAATATTGGACAAGTAAGACCCAAAAAGATCACTAATTCTAACACAATGTGAGATTTTGTGAATTTAGTGTCAACTATTCCAAAAATTTAAGTTATTAGATGGAAATGTTATTTTTTTCATTTAAATACTTTATCATATATTACCACATTTCATAGATAACGGAAGGCATAAGTACAATCACAACGAGGAAACTAAGAACAATAAGATGTGTTCAATTTAAGCTCTTGACCTTCATTTTCTTAGATGTCAAAAGATCTTTCTTTTTTCCGAAAAGGAGTTCTCCGGAACGGGACTGCTTTGCCGCTTCAAATGACCAACCAAATAGAAAAACCATTACGACTATTTCTCTTTTTTATTACATATCATAGTAGAATTGTACCCAAAAGCAAAGGACTTTTCCATTAAATTTTGTTTGATTGAGCCAATTTCACGTAGTGACTCTATGTCAGTTCACCTTTTTTTTTCCCTCTTTTTGTCAGCCAAATAATTAAGATCATCACTCCTTATAGACTAAGAAGTCCCCTTCATCAAGGACAGTAGGAGTGAAATGGAATTTTCAGAAAAGCTTCTTTTTTTAAAAGACTTGCTTTGGGGTCCACCTTCGAGAGGCACACCACATGGGACTCCTTTATTAATGGAATTTCATGCTAAATTGGTTGATATTTGACAGGCATAGACAGGGCTTTAACAAAGTCTCTTGTCGATATAATTGCCACTTTAATTCTCCAATCAAAGTTGTGGTTTATAGTTCTCGTGCACAAATGATGACAGCAAGACCTTTACTTTGCGATTTTCAGCGAAGAAAAGTTTTAACTATTTTGCTGTGTCTCGAATATTGAGGATTCAATATTCATCAAACTATCTTCTTTATCGAGAATCCTACTTTTACTTTTCCTTTCATTTCGAATTGAGGTAGCCACATTGCGACATTACAATGCGACTGTCTTGTCAAGGCTTTTTTAGTGAAGAGCGAGAGAGAGTGGATGTAAATTGTATATGATGTTTTGGACGAGAAATGGGACCGAATGCATCTTCTTTTTAAGCTAAAAGAGCAAAAGAAAGTTGCGTTTTGTTGGAGAGTCTAAATCAAGTGCAAAAGCAATAGAAATATCTACTTTAATTCCTAGGGTTACTTGGTTAAAATCAGGTATAGCTACTAAGTGAAGAAAAAAAAGATCTCTTTGGTTTTATTCACTGCTACAGCAAAGTAGGTCTAGGTTGATAAACAATACACAGATTAATATTTAACTACTCACCTAATAAATTAGTGCAACTATTAGCAAGGACGAGTTCCTTTTCTTTTCTTTAATTAATGTAAACAATAGTGAGAATAAAGCTACGTGGAAATATCACCTAATAAATTATTCTAATCACTTCAGTAATTGTATGTGGAAATATCATACCATCTTCAAGAGAGAGGGAGAGAGAATTAGGAAATACCACATTTCGGTACACACAAGTAAATTGAATCCTTAATACAAGTCTCTATTCATGTTTCCAATCAATGTGGAAATTTCCACGACCGATTGTAACGTACACAAACGTGAATCACGTTTCTGATAAAAGTGAATCTAGGATTCGAGATCAAGGAAATCATTGGGCCCGTTTGGTTCAGCTTTGAGTAAATGCCCTTAGGAAAATGCAAGTATCTTTAGGTTGAAAGGGTTTTCCGAAATGCAAATACTGTTTGGTAAAATGAAAATTTTCATTGCAGTGCAAAGCAACTTTTGCCTAAATACTGTTTTGGTAAACACTACATTTTGTAAGGCACTTTGACTAAATTTATTTTTTAATAAAAAATTTGTAATATTTTTTTTAATTTATTCACCTCCGGCGGCCAGATCCGGTCGCCGGCCACCATCCGGTGGCTAGATCTGGCTGCCGGACAGCACCGCCCGAGGTCGCCGACCTCAAGCTGTGGTCAGCCGTCGCCGTCGGCTCGATCGCGCAAACCCAGGAAAAGGCGATGGTCGCCTGGGGTCGCGACCCAGGCGACGACGATGGTCGCCACTGGGCGCGCAACCCAGGCGACAGTGACGGTCGCCTCTGGGCTCGCAACCCAGGCGACAGTCGCCTCTGTTGCCTGGGCGCGCGACCCAGGCGAACACCGCCGGGGTCGCGCAGGCGACCATCGCCTAGGTCGTGCAACCTTGGCCAGCGGTCGCCGGCATGGGGGACGCCTTGGCCGGTGGTCGCCTGGGTCGTGGACGCTTTGGCCAGTAGTCGCCGGCGTCGGGGACACCTTGGCCGGCGGGCTTCGGCCGCGTTGGCTCCTAGAAGAAGATGAACAGTGCAACTTGCATTTGCAAGATGCAACTCCCCAAAGTCACTCCAGAGGTCCCTTAGACTAAAGGCCTTTAGAAGGCTTTCAAGATGCAATTGTATTTGGCCAAAGCACTCCAAAAAATGAACTAAACGAGTTCGCATTTGGCCAAGAGGCTTTCGGGATTGAAAGTCCTTTGGCAAAGCTGAACCAAATAGGGCCATTATAGCTCACAGGACTTCAAATCGTAGAGACATCAGCTGACCATGCCAGTGGCTACCTGGCTTTTCAAGTCAAGGTCAATGTCATGTCGTAGGGCGTTCTGGATTGTAGAGATGTGAGTTGGCTTTTCAAATCAAGGTAGCCGTCATTATTGACACTATTTTTATAAAATTTATAAAAAGTTTCTTTAATGAAAAGACGTGCCACATGCCCATCCTCCAGAGGCACACCAAAATTGACACTTTTTCATGGAAGTTCATACGAAATTGGTTGATATTTAACAGAAAGAGAGACACCTTTGGAGTTTCTTGTCGATAGCTTCAATGATGATAGTACCATTTTTACCTTATTATCTTCGGCAAAGAAAACTTTAACTAATTTGCTATATCTACCAAGGAAGTTGAGAAATTAATATTAATCAAACTATCTTCTTTGTCAAGAATCCTGCTTTCATTTATTTTTTCTCCGTTTTATATCCAGTTTAAGAGAGCTTTGTTACACACGATCAAACTGAATTCTTAAAGCAAGTCTTTGTTTACATTTCAAATTAATTTAAAAATTCTTAAAATGATTTGTAACATCCCAATGTGAATCATTGTCGCGACCTACTAAAATTAAATTTTCGTGAAAATAATAATATATTATAGGTTTAGGGGTATTGTTAATTTTGGGCCGACGGCCCTTGATTAACTCGGGCTCTCCCAAGCCCATACCCCGCGCGACGTGGGATATTCACAAAAATATTCGAATATAGAGTCGCCACTAGCCTATTAAGGTCGACTAGAAACCGAGCGAGACATGGGAGCGTGTCTCGTCTTTTTTACGCAACCAGAGGGTCTGAGGTCGGGGACTTGGTTACGTTAGTCATGGGACTAACGCCCTTTCGGTACCTAACTTAATTGTGTGCTAACTAAGGTCATGGCGACACGTTCGAGAAACTCAAGGTTTATCCTAACCTTTCTAAGGAAATAACATCTAAAAATCGTAACAAATAAAGTGCAGGAATATAACATAACTAAAACCTATTGTAAAGCCCTAAAGGCTTATTCAATTTTGGATGTTTTCTTCTTTTTAGGGCTTTTCTAATTTTTGCAATTTTTTTTTGAATTTTTCTGAATTTTTTTGAATTTTTTTGGATTTTTCTGAATTTTTTGAATTTTTTGAATTTTTTAATTTCTTTTTAATTAATTTCTTTTTAATTTTTTTAATTTTTTTAAATTTTTAAATTTTTTTTAATTCCTTTTTTTACATTTTTTTTAAAGATTTTCGAATTTTTAAGACTTTTTAAGATTTTTTAATATTTTTAATTTTCAATTTCTGAAATATTTGATTTTTGATTTTTTTTTTTTTAAAATTTTTTAAAAATTTAAATTAATATTAAAAAAGTGATTCGGACCGGGTCTGGTGACCCGCCCCTGCAAACCGACCCGGACCCTATCGGTCCGGCCGGGCCGGCGACCAGCCGGCCGAACGGCCCTGGCCGAAAACATTTTAAAAATGGCCCATAAAAATAAAATAAAGCAGCCCATTTCCAATTCCACTTTCAGCCCAAATCAAACCTAAGCCCACTCCAGAGGATAAGTTCAGCCCAGGCCCCCTCCTATTCTAATTTTCGGCCCGGCCTTTTCCTTTTCTTCTTTTCTTTTCTATTTTTTATTCCTCTTTTTTTTTTTTTTTTTTTTTTTTCTTGTTTTGTCTTTTTTTGCATGTAGTTTCTCTTCCCCGCGTCGTCTTCAATTTCCGCGCCAGCATGCCCGACGCCCGTGAAGCCGCCTCATCGGACCGACGTTGAGCGCCGCTGCGAGACTTCACTGGCCCTAAAAGGGGTTGCCCTAGCATCGTCCGGCGTCGACCGTTCCATCCGACCGACGCCGGACGTCGTCGGCGATGACCCTCCGGCGATCCCGGGAGCTCACCGTCGCCGGAAAAATAAAAACATCTCTTTTCGACTCCAAAACGTGCGGAAATCACATGAAACTAACTAAAATGATGAGATAAACATGATATCAAGCCAGATTCAGACAGAAATCCACAAAAAGAGGTCGTCGGGGACGGATTCAGCGACGAAGGTTTCTGGGTCTCTCTTAGGCATTTCTACAAACAGCTTGCAGGCATGAATAAAATGGGGATTCTTCGACTCGAACCGGCGTGGGACTAAGCCCGAGCTTCTATTGAACTATTCTAACATGTGCAGGGATGTAAATGGAGGATCGACAGGGCCGGGACTCGCGCGAACTAGTCTGCGCGAGCTCCGGCCCGCATCCTCATCAAAGCAAAGCAGAAACAAGTGGATACGGAACCAACCTGGCTCGGACGAGGCGTGACGGCGGGCAACGGTTGATGGACAGCCTCCGGCAGCGACCACAGATCTCTCTCTCGCTCTCCTCTTCCTGTCCGAAAACCAGCACGGGCTTCGCCGGAAAAGCCTCCTCCGAAAACCCGAACGTTATCCCCTCTCCTCTTTTTTTTTCTCTCTGAAAATCGCCTCCCTTCACTCCTCTTCTTCCTCCCTTTTTTGTCCCCTTTTTTCTGGTTTTTTCTTCGTTCCTCCCTTTTTTCCGAATCGACGCCCCCTGCTCCTCGTCGATCCCTGCTCCTCAACCGTTTCTCTCGCCCCCCCTCTCTCCGCGTGACAGCGCAGCAAGGGAATCTTCCCTTGCTGGCGTCACGCGGGTGACGTCGCCCAAGGGGCGACGTCCGGAAACGACGTCGTGAGCGTTGCTGCTGCGTGCGTGTGTGCGTTCCTTTCACGTGCGGAGAGGGAGAAGGAGAAGGGAGACGGGTTGGGCTGAGGGAGAAAGAGAGAGGGAGACGGGCTGGGCCGGGGGGAGAAAAAAGAGATGGGTGAGTATAAGATGGGTGGGCTAAGTCGCCCATGCGAGACTTTTTTTTTTTTTTTTTTTTTTTTTGAATTTTCAAATTTTCGAATTTTTTTTTAATAATTTTTTTATATTAATTCCTACATATTTATATATGCAAAAATTAAATGAGCATTTAAAACAAAATATACCAAATTTTTCGGGTGTCAACAAATGCCCCTCTTTGAAAGGGAGCTCGAAGAGGTTCATTTCAAAGACTAGATGACACCCGACTTTTACTAACGAGCTTTGGCGGAGCGAATTTATTCCATTAATTTTTCTTTTCTTCTTTCTTCTTCTTCTCTTTTCTCTTTTTTTTTTTTTTTTTTTTTTTTTTTTGAGATCTCGGCTCGTGTGAACGAGTTTTGACCGAATTATTAAAGTCTCACCATGTAGCAACGGGTTTCGACTTGAAAGGGGGTCTTACCATGTAACAACGGTAAACCCATGAACCATGTGGTTTAAGGATAGACCCACGAACCGTGTGGTTTAAGGATAGACCCACCAACCGTGTGGTTTAAGGATAAGCCCACGAACCATTGTGGTTTAAGGATAGACCCACGAACCCTGTGGTTTAAGGATAGACCCACGAACCATGTGGTTTAAGGATAGACCCACCAACCGTGTGGTTTAAGGATAAGCCCACGAACCATTGTGGTTTAAGGATAGACCCACGAACTGTTGTGGTTTAAGGATAGACCCACGAACCGTGTGGTTTAAGGATAGACCCACCAACTGTGTGGTTTAAGGATAAGCCCACGAACCATTGTGGTTTAAGGATAGACCCACGAACCGTTGTGGTTTAAGGATAGACCCACGAACCGTTGTGGTTTAAGGATAGACCCACGAACCGTGTGGTTTAAGGATAGACCCACCAACCGTGTGGTTTAAGGATAAGCCCACGAACCATTGTGGTTTAAGGATAGACCCACGAACCGTTGTGGTTTAAGGATAGACCCACGAACCGTTTTAGAAATCGCATGGTTTTCCGGTTGACCATGAACCATTTGAGATTGTACGGCTTCACTGAGTTAACCTGTCAAATTCAACTTGAGCAAATGTCATTAGAGACAATATCAAAAAGATGCATTGGCAGTGTTGTAGCATTAATTGCATAAGCGAATCAAGCTAAGTTCGATCAAATTGAAAACATTTAATTTTTTGATTTTTTTTGATTTTTTTTTTGATTTTTTTTTTGATTTTTTTTTTGTTGATTTTTGTTTTGTTTTGTTTTGGTAACATGTACCACAAAATTGTTATCAGGTTTGAAAGGTATCATTAATCATTAGATCCCTTTAGGAGAAAAATTATGTTAGAATGATCCTACTTATGAAAGGGGTTCATTAAGCATGCCAAGCAAGAGCTCTTAGTTAGAAATGGCTTATCATATGCTCTCAAGAAAGGCTATTTGATCTCATCCATTCATTTGGGAAGTAATTTGATCACTCAATTTACCTCACATTTCCAATGTCGAAGGATTTGACAATCATTCGCAATAAGTACATCTTGACCAATCCAAAAGGTCTTTCAAATGGACCGTAATGCGGGTTTGGTCTTGGTTTTAGCAATGGATAGGCATCATTGGTCATGAAATGAAACAATTATCTACCAACATCTTCGCCAGGTTTACAAGTCAAGAAACCTTAAGATGAGATAAGACAACCTTGCCCCCACTTCTTTGAGCGGTAGCTTCTTTGGGAAAATCCTTATTCTCGCTTGAATCATCCCAATCTGAAGAGACTTCGGGAAGGGTTGTAATGTTGGTTTGGTTATGGCTCGAAAGGCTCAGAATTTTTCACAAAAAATGGTTGAAAATTGGTGATTATCATGACATCATGGTCATATCACTCAATATTTTTTTTTAAAGCACTTGATTTTTGGAATCTGAATAGTCTCGAAAGTCCATTGACTAATCAAATAAGAGCTTTGCCCTTTTCAATTTTTCTTTGCATTTGTAACGATTTTCTTTTCAATGTAAACATTTTGGATTTGAAATTTTTTTTTTTTACATAGGAGTCTTTTTTTTTTTGCCCCCTGATGTAAATCTTTTTTTCTTTTCTTTTCTTTTTTTCACGGGCATTGGCTTTGCTTTTACCAGGCACACTGCTTTTTCATGCCCCGTAATTTTCATTGGACTTTGCTCTTTTGAACTTTTTGAGCTTTTAGGACTTTCGAGAGTTTTTCCCACATTTTCACATGAAATGCCTATTGTGCTTGTCAATCATGTGCCTTGCCTCAACATGGGGAGATAATCACCACTTGGGTTTTGGAAATGAACAATTAGGCTCGACTTGGTTTAAACGAAGGGTATCAATGTTTAGATAGAGAAAAGAATGCTCTTCTTCACCTTGGGATGTTTCAGGCTTCATAAGAATTCACCTGAAAATACCACAAAAAGATTAATGCAAGTGAAAGCAAGGAAGTCTTTCTCATCTTTTCACCATAGGATGCCAACCAGACCTTCCAAATTTGCCCCATTGTGGGGTGGTTCTTGACAGGGGTATTTTTGACTTCTTCACATTTAAGGCTCAAAGGGGCTGACTATGGTCATCTGCGGTGTTTAAGATAGAGAAGAGAAATGCCTCTTTTCATTTTGGTCTGTGTACCAATTGCGAATGATTCCTTTGTCCTTAAACGACATAGGTTTTCTTTTTTTTTTCTTCTTTCTTTTTTTTTTTTTTTTTTTTTTTTTTTTTTTGCTCAGTTCTCACAGTGTTTAAAGGACGTGTTTGAGAATTGTTTGCCTTTCATCGTCTTAAGCATTTCTTGCTTGGCATGATTAAACATCTCAATTTCATTTAGTCGAGATCATCTGAGTATATTAATCTCCATGAGGAATTTTGATTCAAAATGAGCAACCTACCAATTTGAGGCTTTGTTCTTCTCTTTCTTTCTTTCTCTCTTTTTTTTTTTTTTATATATGGTGCCACCAATTAGATATTTAACGATTACCTCGAAAAAAGTAGTGTGGCCATCAACTCCTCTTGAAAATCATCAGGGTCCTGCGAATCAAAAACATATACACAAGTATGCATGCAATGCATGATATGCGTGATATGCATGTTATGAACAATGCTTGATCTAAGTGACTCGGATTGTATCGAAAAGGGCTCTAAGGCCTCCTGGTTTCATTCATGGAAAGTACTTCTTTACTGAGTCAGTATTTACAGTCTTTGGCAATTCTGGGCCATCCATCTCTATTAAAATTAAAGCGCCCCCAGGCAATATCTTCTTGATGACATATGGTCCTTCATAGTTCGGGGTGAACTTTCCACGTGGATCTGGTATGATGGATAAAAATTTCCTCAGGACGAGGTCGCCTTCTTGGAAGCATCTAGGTCGAACTTTGCGATTAAAAGCTTTCGCAACCCGCTTTTGATAGCACTGACCATGACATAGTGCAGTGAGTCTCTTCTCATCGATCATGTTCAGTTGTTCATATCTTTGCTGCACCCATTTAGCTTCAGAGAGTTTATTTTGTGAGAGAATTCTCAACGAAGGGATTTCCACCTCTACTGGTAAGACGGCCTCCATACCGTACACTAGAGAGAACGGTGTTGCCCTAGTTGAAGTTCGTATCGAAGTTCGGTATGCCATTAACGCATATGGCAACCGCTCATGCCAGTCACGATAGTTATCCGCTGTCTTGGACAAAATCTTCTTTATGTTCTTGTTAGCCGCCTCTACAAAGCACCATTCATCTCGCGATCGATAAGGTGATGAATTCAAGTGACGAATCCGAAATTCATGCAGCAACTCATCAACAATCTTGTTATTCAAATTGGAACCATTATCTGTAATGATGGCTTCAGGCACACCATAACGTGCAATGATATCACGCCGAATAAACTTGGCCACATTCTTTGCAGTGACATTAGTATATGAGCTTGCTTCAATCCACTTAGTGAAGTAGTCGATGGCCACAAGAATGAAGCGGTGTCCATTAGAAGCTTTAGGATTGATTGGCCCAATTACGTCGATTCCCCACATAGAGAAAGGCCATGGCTGAGTCATTAGATGCAATTCATTCGGCGGGGCATTAATTTTATCCCCATATATCTGACATCGATGACAGTAGCGAACATGCTTAATGCAATCAATTTCCATCGTTAGCCAATAATATCCGAGCCTCACGATCTTCCTTGCTAAAAGATGGCCATTCATGTGTGGTCTGCATTCTCCCTGGTGTATTTCTTGCATCAGTTGGCTGGCTTCCTTGGCATCGACACATTTCAACAAGATTGAATCGTGTGACCTCTTGTAAAGCACGCTCCCAGAGACAAAGAATTTTGATGCCAACTTCTTGAGGTATTTCTTATCAGCCTCTTCACACCCTTGGGGGAATTTCCCATGCTGGAGATAGTTTAAGATATCAAAGTACCATGGATTTCGATCTGGCTCATCTTCAACTGTCATACAATAAGCCGGGCGTTTAGAAACCTCAATTTTCAATGGCTCGATGTCTAATCCTTCCATTATGTTCAACATTGATGACAATGTGGCCAATGCGTCGGCAAACTGATTCTGGGATCTAGGCAAATATTCGAAGGCTATTTCATCAAATTCTTCTATTAATTCTTCCAGAAACTCATGGTATGGGACCAACTTTGGATCACGAGTTCGCCACAAGCCTTCAGTTTGCGAGAATAATGAGTGCAGAATCTCCATACACTTGTAATTTTTGACTTTCATGTCAATGGCCAATTGTAACCCTAGGATACATGCTTCATACTCCGAGACATTGTTTGTACAAGGGAAGACCAGCTTGGCCGCCACAGGATATTGTTGACTGCGGGGAGATCAAGATTGCCCCAGTTCCTGATCCAGATAAATTGACGGCACCGTCAAAATACATGACCCACTTGTCATTCGAGATTGCCAAGATGCGTTCATCGAAACCATGTGTTGTATCACGGGATTCCGTGTCTTTTGAACTTCTTGCCAACATATCAGCTATAGCTCTTCCTTTTACTGACTTTTGTGCCACACTGCGTATGTCAAATTCAGAAATAAGGATCTGCCATTTAGCCATCTTCCCAACCAATGCTGGCTTCTCAAGCAAATACTTGATTGGGTCATTTTCAGTCACCAGGTGAATTTGATAATAAAGAGTATATTGGCGTAGCCGATGCAACACCCAAACCAATGCCACACATGTTTTCTCCACTTTTAAGTAGTTCACCTCGGATGTAGTGAATTTCTTGCTGAGATAATATATGGCACACTCCCTTTGATCGCTCGGCCTTTTTTGCACAAGGACGGCCCCAAATGATTCTTCATGGATGGTCAGGTAGAGAGTTAATGGTATCCCCGATATCGGTGGCACTAGTACTGGAGGATGTGACAGATAATGCTTTATCTCTTCAAAGGCCTTCTGACATTCAGCATCCCATTCAATTTTAGCATTTTTCTTCAAGAGCTTGAAAAAAGGTTTGGCTGTCTCAGACAGCTGAGAAATGAACCTGGCAACGTAATTTAATCTTCCCAAGAGGCTTCGAACTTCCTTGATAGTAGAAGGAGCTTTAAGGTCACAAATAGCTTTAACTTTCGACGGGTCAATCTCAATGCCCCGGCTACTGACCATGAAACCCAATAACTTCCCAGATTTTGCCCCAAATATGCATTTTGAGGGGTTAAGTCTCAGCTTAAACTTCCGAAGTCGATCAAATAATTTCTTCAGGACTTCAAAGTGGTCTTGACGACGTTTTGATTTAGCGATCATGTCATCGACATATACCTCTATTTCTTTATGCATCATGTCATGGAATAAGGTGACCATCGCCCTTTGATATGTGGCTCCCGCATTCTTTAAGCCGAATGGCATCACCTTGTAACAAAAAGTTCCCCAAGGAGTGATGAACGATGTTTTGCTTTTATCTTCTTCTTTCATCTTGATTTGATTGTAGCCAGAAAACCCATCCATAAAAGAGAATAATTCAAAACCTGCAGTGCTATCGACCAAAACATCAATGTGAGGTAGAGGAAAATCATCCTTTGGGCTTGCTCGATTTAAGTCACGGTAATCTATGCAGACCCTGATCCGTCCATCTTTTTTCATGACTGGTACTATATTAGCAACCCAATCAGGATAGTGAGATACTTCGATGAAATTCACCTTCAACAGCTTCATGACCTCCTCTTCAATCTTCTTGGAAAGTTCAGGTTTTGTTCTTCGTAACTTTTGCTTTTTAGGTGGCACATTCGGATCTGTCGGTAAAGCGTGCTCCACAATTTGTGGATCTAACCCTGGCATATCCGCGTATGACCATGCGAACACGTCTTGATATTCCTTTAGTAGCTCAACCATCTTCCTTGCCTCGTTCTCGGACAAATTAGCCCCAATCTGAGTTTCTTTGACATTTTCCGCATCTCCCAAATTCACAGTGATCGTTTGTTCAACCGTCAAAGGCTTAGATTCTTCATGACGAATCCAGTCTCTCTCCATGTCTCTTTGAATATCACCGTCATCATGTTCGGACTCATAAGAATCCTCGTCGTACAAGTCCGAGTCACATATGTATCTATCATGATCATACTGAATGACATGCCTGAGATGCAAATGAGAGGGTTAGTAAGATCATTCAATGAGGATTATGCATGATGCATTTTTTCTTAAAAAGTCTTTTCAAATGATTACTTGAGAAAAACATTTGAATTTGGAAGTCGTCCTCATATCCTCGGACCCCTTCTTTTTCTTTTCTTTTTTTCTAGCAAATTTTGGAAACTAGGAGTCGTGAGGAAGTCCAGGCCTCAAAGCGTCATCATAGGACTGGTTTGGCACTTCCTCACGTCCTTAATAAAACATGCATGCATTTGTATTCACATGATAAGGCTGTTTTACAATATTTATAATCTCGGATCACGGCTCACAATCCAAGATCTTGATTACATAAAGGAAACAACATAAGTAGTGAAACGGCTCATCCCATGCAAGGGAGAATATAAAGGAAATGACATAAAAAAAAACTAGATAAAACAGTCGATCAGCATCCCTACTCCGATGGCTGGAAGGGAGTCATGGAAGAGCCCGCCTCTTCATCCTCAGTAGTGGCGCATACAAAGTCAGGATAGAACAAGTCAGCTATGTTCGAGATGGCCCCTTCTTCTTCTTGCAGCAGCTTGGGCGACTTGACAAATGTCCTTTCAAAACGATGACGGAGTTCCTCCAACGAAGGAGGGAGTAATCCATGTTGATTCCACATTGGAATAGTTCGGCTTTGATAGCTAGCTTGACTCATGTGGCTATTAAAAGCACTTCGGCTCCCGAATCCTCCAGGGTAACCTTGGTTTCCACGACCAACTCGGCCTCTACCTCCTCCTCTCGAACTTGAAGCTACCAACTCTCCACTTCCTTTCTTACACTCAGAAGCTTCCTGGTAGCCTAAACCAGTTTTCTTTTGATTTCCTAATAACTCGATAGGCTTTACAATGCCTTGCGCATGCATCCCTAACCCTGCCCCTGGGATGTGAGCATATTCCAAGAAAAAACTGCTTGACATGATAGACGAGGCGGAGAACTCAGGACGTCTCATAATAGACCCAGTGGGCACATGCACCATTGATACTAGGTCAAGAGTTTGGTAGCTAGACTCTTCATTCACTTCAGGCTCTACGTATGGGATGGCTGTATCTTGGAATACCTGGAAGTCTGTTTCGCAACGAACAGTCACTAATTTCTTCTTTGAAATGAATCGAACCATTTGATGCAAAGTGGAAGGTACAGCTACAGCAGCATGGATCCAAGGTCGACCCAAAAGGAGATTGAAAGCACTAGGGATGTCGAGTACTTGAAATTTTAACGTGAATGGAGCCGGACCAATCAATAACTCAAGTTCAATCTCTCCCATTGACTACTTCCTTACACCATCAAAAGCTCGAACGGTGGATTGAGATGCAGTGATTTCCTCCTCCCTCACCCCGAGACGATGAAGGGTAGCTAGTGGATAGATATTTAGAGCGGATCCGTTATCGAGCAGTATGCGGGGCACAATCATATCACGACACTTAGCCGAGATGAGTAAAGCTTTGTTGTGGTTAGTGCCTTCCTTAGGAAGATCCTCCTCCGAAAACGAGATTTGGTCTACCAACAGAATGGATCCAACGAATTCCTCCAGCTGTTTGTCACCAATATCTTCGGGCACATGAACTTCATTTAAAACCCTCAACAGTGCATTCTTATGTTTTTCAGAAGTTTTAAACAGCTCTAAAAGTGATATTTGAGCCGGCATTTTCCTCAACTGCTCTATCACGTCGAACTCACTACTCTTGATCGTAGCCAAAAACTGCTTGGCCTCTTCATCAGTAACGGCTTTCTTCTCGACAGCTTCAGCAGGCGCATAACAACGACCCGATCGGGTGACAGCATCCACTTCTTCAGTCCCATAGTCCCATGGGACGGCTTTAGTACTAAAATCTGCCATGGGTTTCTTCAGACTCTCCTCTTAGTCAAGGGGTGGTAGCTCGATCACCACAGGCTGCAATTCATCTCTTTCTACCTCTAGACTTGCGAACTCCTCCGCCGCCAAATCGATGACCACGTGTTCGGTTTGACTCTCGTCATAATCCCATTGGTCCCTTTCGGCAGACAGGTTAATAACAAATGGTGTGACCATAGCCACAACATCATCTCGAGAAGGAGGCTTCGTAGCGTCGTATGAATCATGTACACCGGTTTCTCCTTTCTGACCCCTCCAATCCTCTTCACCAAATAATACATTTACATCTTCAGCGTGAGTAGGCAAAGGGTTTCGCTGAACATTGGGTTGTTCTCTAAATGATAAAACCCCTTGTCAAGTAAGTTTTGCACTTTGTTTTTCAGCGTCATGCAATTGTCCACATCATGTCCTTTCTCTCCCATGTGGTAGTCGCACGATTTCGCTAAGTCAAACCCGAAAAACTTAGGAGGATTGTCACGGGGGATTTCTTTTGTCACCAATCTCCTTTCGAGTAGCATGGGTAACAGCTTAGATAGTGGCCTAGGCAAAGGAGTAAACTGCCTTGAAGTCCACTTGTTTCGCTCATAATTCTGATATCTCTCACGTGGTGCAGAAGAACCTTGTGCACTTGCAAACGGCTTTGGCGGGACTGGGGCTTGTACATAGGCTACCTCAGCTTCTTTTTCCTTCCTATTGGTAAACTTCCGACTTGATCCCTCAGTTATGCGGCCATCATGTATGGCTCCCTCAATTCTTTCACCCACGGCGACCAAACGAGAGAAGTTTTCACAATCTAATCCGATCATCCGATTATAAAAGTCAATAGGAAGAGTATTGATGAACAGCTCCACCATCTCCTTGTCATCAAGTGGGGGTCGAACTTGTGCAGCTAAGGTACGCCACCTTTGGGTGAAAGATCTGAAAGATTCATTTCTCTTCTTTTCCGTGCGTGCCAGTATGCTTCGTGTAGGGGTGATATCAGTGTTATATTTGTATTGCATGACGAACGCTTCCGCTACATCTTCCCACTTTTCCAATTTTTCAGGCTCAAGCAAAATGTACCATTGTAGTGCCATCCCAGTCAAACTCTCCTGAAACGTGCGAATCAACAAAGGGACGTTTTGAGCATAACGTCCCATCCTGTTCAAATAGTACTTCAAGTGAATTCTGGGATCCCCAGTGCCATCATATTTAGTGAACTCCGGGATTTTGAACTTGTCTGGGAAGTCCATCTTGGTGTATTGGGATAAATCATCAACCATGCTAGCTTCGTACCCTTGTAAGGCCCTAAGCTTCTCCTCTAGTTTAGCAAACCTCTTGCTATTCTCCTCCTCCATCCGGGCCGAGATGGCTTCCGAAATAGGGTCTAATTCCACCACCACAGGGGTTTGATGCGCCGCTTCTTCAGTCAACTTCCCTCTACTATTGATATTACTGGCCTGCGGAGTTGCAGGTATGTTTTGATTGGAGGCGGCAACCACCAAGCTAGACTTGATCTCGCTTGCGAACTGCGCAAATTGTGCAGCCAACTCGGTGATTTTATTGTCAAGTGCGGTGATCCGAGCGTTTTGTTCTTCAGCATTCATTATCGCCGATTTGGATCGAGTACGGATAGGCGAACGCCTTGAAGCCGTGATGGTAGTACCTGGTCAATAAATAGGTAAACACACATGAGCACAAGATATAAAATGATGCCGGTCCATGACAATGATCTAATCGCCCCGTTTCATTCATTTCATAAAAGAAAAGAGCCTCTTAAACAACGTAACTAAAAATCAAAATAAAACATCCCGACATCGAACTAGGAAAAGAAAATAACAAGACTCCTCAAACAATAAAACAGACAAAATAAAATAAAATAAAAGTGACCTAAACACCATTCGAAGAAGACCAAAATAGACTCAAGCAATTCTTTTTTTTTTTGCTTGATCTATGTACAAACGGGGGAACAATTCTCTCAAAACTGTCTAACTAGTCCTAGTTGACTTGGATGCACGCTCCTTGGCCTCCTTGAGCTCCCTTTTGAGGAACTTGATCTCCGCACGATTGGTGGCCTTCGATGGTACATTAGGGATCTTCGGGCGCCACTCTTCAGGAATTTTGTGCTGGAGGATATACTCCATTGAGGCGTAGTAGACCTTCTCCTTACCTTCTAACTCCTCCTCGGGCCAAATCAATTTTTGCGGATGACACATATCCCACATCGATTGAAGCAGCATGATGGAATTCTCGTGATCGTGGTCTCCATTCGTGAAGTCGGTCTTGAGCGGGGCTTCTTGCAGTGTCAATGGAAGTTGCTGCACGACTTGGTATTGTCGAGCAACCCTAGTTGGGTAATACTCGGTAGCGCCCGTTATTCCTAACAAAGGAATGGGTCCGATACCTCCACATGTGAACCGAGCCTCGTGAACCCGGAGCCACCTAGCGTGCCACAGGAAATCTTCAGGGTCGGGATTTTTCATAAAGCCTAACCAATCGAAGTGGTGATAATCCGGTGCATGCTCTTTCTTTTCTTTAAATTTCAAAATAGGGTGATTAAGATCACCGATGTCATGTATGGTCATTAAATTGCCAAATCCCTTGAGGTGAGAGAGGAACCAAATTTGCAAAAGTTCAGGAGGAGCATGTAAAGCTTCTTTTCCATTTTCTTTAAAACAAGTGAGGGAAAGAAAGGTCTCGGTCAAAACAGCATTAACAAAACCTTTTCCCATACACACCTCTTGAACAACACTTGCAATAGATGGGTCGATAGTATTCTTATTATGAGGAAAAACCATAAACCCGAAGAATGCTAACACGAAAATCCGCCTCATCTGGACTAACGGGGCATTTTGAAAGAGTCCATTCAAAAATGAAAATGGGCAAGCATTGCGGTTGGCTTTCAAAACTTTCCTTACATCCTCTCCTTTGACCCTAAGAAAATCAGCTAAAACTGATGCATGCTCTACTCCGATGGGTGGCCTAATCAATTCCGACACTAAAGGTTTCCCAATGATAGCGCTAAATTCCTCCAAGGTGGGGACGAGCTCGTGTTCGCCAAAAATGAACGTGGAGGTCTCGGGGCACCAAGTGTGTGCTAGTGCACGAACAACACCATAATGGACTTCAATGTCTAATAAAGAAAGTAGCCATCCCACATTAGATTGCACAAACTCCCGACTGACATGATCCAATCTATCCCACCAAGCGCGCAGCTCCTTCTTCGGGACAGAAATAATACGGAGCTCAGATCCCCCCATTGCGTACAAACCTAAAACTCGTAAACAACCTAATTGTCATGGACCGGTTAAAAAGAATAATTAAATGTGAAGAAATTGCGAGTGTGAGAGTTTCAGAAGACTTACTTCACCCAGTAAAAAAAATTAAAATCAATCACATAGACATGCGCATGATACGTGGGTCGATTTCTACTCTAGACGGCTCAAATGAAGCCACGGGATTACCGGACTGAACCAGCATGGTCGCGGTTAGGTCGGGGTTCCCGTGACTCCGACTTTGTCAAAGAGTCGACCCGTGTTGCGCGGTTGCAACCGGGGTGGAATCTCTTGACGTCAGAAGAATTTCGGAATTGAGATGGGCGACTCGTACTACATGGTGGTAGTCGGAGTGGTATCCATCTCAACACCATCCTAAGTGATCCTATGCGGCCCAGGTCCGGCGGCAGGTTGTGTGTGCTAAAGTGTAGTGCCATCTAAGGAAGACATGCACAACAATTTATATAGCAACCAACACTTCAAAAATTCAATCATACACTCATTCATTCCCACTTCACCAACCTACAAAACAAAGTGTTAGCAAACACTCCACCCCTTATTACTCCAACCTGCATCAACATTTAACACGAGGTTAGTGGACTTACCTCACCTTCTCGAATGCGCTGCTAAGGAAACGCATTAGATAACACACAATCAAGCAAAACAGGCCTAAGTCCTCTAAGGTTTAGAACCAGTCCCCAGCGGAGTCGCCAAGCTGTCGCGACCTACTAAAATTAAATTTTCGTGAAAATAATAATATATTATAGGTTTAGGGGTATTGTTAATTTTGGGCCGACGGCCCTTGATTAACTCGGGCTCTCCCAAGCCCATACCCCGCGCGACGTGGGATATTCACAAAAATATTCGAATATGGAGTCGCCACTAGCCTATTAAGGTCGACTAGAAACCGAGCGAGACATGGGAGCGTGTCTCGCCTTTTTTACGCAACTAGAGGGTCTGAGGTCGGGGACTTGGTTACGTTAGTCATGGGACTAACGCCCTTTCGGTACCTAACTTAATTGTGTGCTAACTAAGGTCATGGCGACACGTTCGAGAAACTCAAGGTTTATCCTAACCTTTCTAAGGAAATAACATATAAAAATCATAACAAATAAAGTGCAGGAATATAACATAACTAAAACCTATTGTAAAGCCCTAAAGGCTTATTCAATTTTGGATGTTTTCTTCTTTTTAGGGCTTTTCTAATTTTTGCAATTTTTTTTGAATTTTTCTGAATTTTTTTGAATTTTTTTGGATTTTTCTGAATTTTTTGAATTTTTTGAATTTTTGAATTTCTTTTTAATTAATTTTTTTAAATTTTTTAATTTTTTTTTTTTTTTAAATTTTTTTAATTTTTTTTTAATTCCTTTTTTAAATTTTTTAAAGATTTTCGAATTTTTAAGACTTTTTAAGATTTTTTAATATTTTTAATTTTCAATTTCTGAAATATTTGATTTTTGATTTTTTTTTTTTTTAAATTTTTTAAAAATTTAAATTAATATTAAAAAAGTGATTCGGACCGGGTCTGGTGACCCGGCCCTGCTAAACCGACCCGGACCCTATCGGTCCGGGCCGGGCCGGCGACGGCCGGGCGAACGGCCCGGTCGAAAACATTTTAAAAATGGCCCATAAAAATAAAATAAAGCAGCCCATTTCCAATTCCACTTTCAGCCCAAATCAAACCTAAGCCCACTCCGAGGATAAGTTCAGCCCGGCCCCCTCCTATTCTAATTTTCGGCCCGGCCTTTTCCTTTTCTTCTTTTCTTTTCTATTTTTTATTCCTCTTTTTTTTTTTTTTTTTTCTTGTTTTGTCTTTTTTTGCATGTAGTTTCTCTTCCTGCGTCGTCTTCAATTTCCGCGGCCAGCATGCCCGACGCCCGTGAAGCCGCCTCATCGGACCGACGTTGAGCGCCGCTGCGAGACTTCACTAGCCCTAAAAGGGGTCGCCCTAGCATCGTCCAGCGTCGACCGTTCCATCCGACCGACGCCGGATGTCGTCGGCGATGACCCTCCGGCGATCCCGGGAGCTCACCGTCGCCGGAAAAATAAAAACATCTCTTTTCGACTCCAAAACGTGCGGAAATCACATGAAACTAACTAAACTGATGAGATAAACATGATATCAAGCCAGATTCAGACAGAAATCCACAAAAAGAGGTCGTCGGGGACGAATTCAGCGACGAAGGTTTCTGGGTCTCGGATTCAGCGACGAAGGTTTCTAGGTCTCTCTTAGGCATTTCTACAAACAGCTTGCAGGCATGAATAAAATGGGGATTCTTCGACTCGAACCGGCGTGGGACTAAGCCCGATCTTCTATCGAACTATTCTAACATGTGCAGGGATGTAAATGGAGGATCGACAGGGCCGGGACTCGCGCGAACTAGTCCGCGCGAGCTCCGGCCCGCATCCTCATCAAAGCAAAGCGAAAACAAGTGGATACGGAACCAACCTGGCTCGGACGAGGCGTGACGGCGGGCAACGGTTGATGGACAGCCTCCGGCAAATGACCACGAGATCTCTCTCTCGCTCTCCTCTTCCTGTCCGAAAACCAGCACGGGCTTCGCCGGAAAAGCCTCCTCCGAAAACCCGAACGTTATCCCCTCTCCTCTTTTTTTTTCTCTCTGAAAATCGCCTCCCTTCACTCCTCTTCTTCCTCCCTTTTTTGTCCCCTTTTTTCTGGTTTTTTCTTCGTTCCTCCCTTTTTTCCGAATCGACGCCCCCCTGCTCCTCGTCGATCCCTGCTCCTCAACCGTTTCTCTCGCCCCCCCCCCTCTCTCCGCGTGACAGCACAGCAAGGGAATCTTCCCTTGCTGGCGTCACGCGGGTGACGCTCGCCCAAGGGGCGACGTCCGAGAAACGACGTCGTGAGCGTTGCTTTGCTGCGTGCGTGTGTGCGTTCCTTTCACGTGCGGAGAGGGAGAAGGAGAAGGGAGACGGGCTGGGCTGAGGGAGAAAGAGAGAGGGAGACGGGCTGGGCCGGGGGGAGAAAAAAGAGATGGGTGAGTATAAGATGGGCTGGGCTAAGTCAGCCCATGCAGACTTTTTTTTTTTTTTTTTTTTGAATTTTCAAATTTTCGAATTTTTTTTTAATAATTTTTTTATATTAATTCCTACATATTTATATATGCAAAAATTAAATGAGCATTTAAAACAAAATATACCAAATTTTTCGGGTGTCAACAATCATGATCCTACTAAAAGTGGACCCAAATCATAAGCTCATAGGCCTTTCAAATCGTAGAGACCTCAGTTGGGCCATGCAAGTCGCTGCTTGGCTTTTCAGGTCAAGGTCAGTGTCATGTTGCAGGTTCATTCTAATCTTACAGATATGAGTTTGGTATACAAGTCGTTGCTTTGCAGGTCAAGGTCACCGTCATTGCATCTGATGCTTTGGACAGGACGCTGGATCTCTCTTCTTTTCTAGCTGAAGGAGCAAATAAAAAGTTGCTTTTCTCTAGAGAGTTAAAATCAAGAGCAATAGTGATTGATTTTTCACTAGAACTTTTCCTAATGTTATTTGGCCAAAATTAGGTATGGCTACAAAACAAAATTTTTAAAAATAAATAAATTAATGGATCTTTTTGGATTTATTGACTACTACAACAAAGTATGTCTAGGTCAATAAACTATACACAATTAATATTTAAGTATTAACCTGATATATTAATGTTACCATTAGTGGGATAAGTTTCTTTTTTTTTCTAATTAAAGTATAGTGTTGCGAGAATAAAGCTATATCACAATGTGGTTATAAAATTTCTTTCTAGTCACTTTGCTACTTATATGTTAGATCCTATCATTCTTATGTAACGTTGATGCTATAGAGTTCAATCCAAACTTTCTTTGCTTCCAAAAAAAAAAACCAAACGTCTTTTCTATTGTACTCTATTTATAAATTTTATCTGGAGCAAATACTTGCATATATAATCCAATATGGAAACATATAAAATCCTGCAATTGGATATGTGGTGTTTGTCTCATTTTCTACGCATTTCATATACCCTTAAAGAGAAAAAATCAAATCACCTAGTAAAGTCAATTTAGTAAATGACAACATCCACTCTGTTAAGTGACCATCGAATTTCTCTAAATTGGTTCTTTCTTTTCTCTTCAGATAAAGTCACTCAACATTTTAATAATGCCTTAATACTTATAAGAAAATATATATATATATATGTTACACGATAAAATTTGATTTGATGTACGACAAATTCATCTTTTGGAATACATCAAAGTTTCATGCTATATGGCTATGTTTGATTTCTCAAAATAATATATATAACTTTAAATTCAAGGAAAACAAGAATTAACATGGGCAACAATTGGAGTTAAGGAGGCATAATAGGGATGATCTAGTCCCGGTCTGATTTAGTCCCACTCAAGAATTGGAAACTGAATTAGGAGGATTGGTTATCATTTTTTGGAATCAAGAACCTAACCACCTAGTCCTAGGAACTGATCTCATTTGGTTCTTGGGTAGTTCAACGGATCATTTGGTTATTGGGTAGTTCAACGGAACAAGTAGAGAGAGAGTTTTTTCTATTTGTGCAAACTGTATATGCTCTAAAAAATTCTTTGTCCAACTAAACAAAACAGATACTTATGTATGGGGAAAGAAAAACGAGAGAGAGTGGATTATGTTGTAGTGATGTCTCCGGGTGTGTTTGATTCCCTTCAATTTGCTTCGCTAAGGTGCTCCTTTTTTCTTTGCGTTTGGAGAGAGAGAGAGAGCTTTCCTTTTGTTGTGGGCTTTTACTCTCTCTAAGCTCAACTTATTTCTCTTTCGACTGGGCGATTATTCTTGCTGGGCTCATTTGAGCTTTCAGCTAATTGGGGACTTTCAATATTGGTCCGTTTCCCATTTTGAAATTAGAAACCAAACTGTCAATTATCGATTTCGATTTTATGGAATCAATAACCAGACTAGCACACATGAGAACTACGTATGACCAACCAATCCGATCTAGTTTAAGTGACTCTCGGTTCAATTGGTTCCAGTTGCACAACCCTAAGAGATTAAGTTACCGAGAAGAAGAAGATTTAAGGTCAATATGCCATCACAATACATAGGCTCTTCCCTCAACAATCAAAATATGATTGATTTTTAGCCTGAAAATCTCATTAAAATAATCACTTTGAGACTCGAAATCTCAATATTAGTTTAGCTTTTTGATCCACAGGATCACTTTGACTGATAAAAAGAGAGAATACTTGCTTCACCAAGAGTCAAGATATCGCATTATCAAAGATTTATTCCTATCCTTCAAATAACAATATGCCTAGAGAATGACGAAGTTTACAAAAACACGATAGGAGAAAATATGATGATTTTCCGGAAGTTCACCTCCATTTTATGACTGCTCTTCTTCGCCTTTTATAACTGAAGGCAAGGGCATTACATGAATTGCATGAGGTCAATGGCCATTACAAATGACTATTTTTCAAAAATACATCTTGGGGATGGATTCCCTTATACAAGACCGATAGTTTTAAAGTGACACTAGCATAATAAACTAGGAACATTCCTACGTAAAATTACAAAGCACAAAGCTCAACCATTGACACTTTGGCAAAATTCCTTCACTTATTGATAGGTTCATGGGGCACAACTAGATTAGGGTCCTTGAATGAGTCACTGAATTTATGACACATGCTATCTGGATAAAATATATGTCTATTCAGAGTGTCTAAGGGTCTTGAGAAGAATAAATTGACGCTGGTTGATTACGCTCGTGTTCTTCTAGAGACTAGTAATGTGCATCTCTAGTGGCCTCATGTGCTTGAAAATAATACCTTAGCATTACTTCTTCATATGCACTGGGCCGCAGGAATTTTGGAACAGAGTGATTGCATTTGCAAAGGATGCACTGGACTTCTCTGTATTGTCCACTAATTTCTCGAAAACTGCATCTGTAGGACATTTGCAATTTCGGAATAGGACATGCACAACCTATTTAGCTTGCTGGTCATCCAGCGAACCATTTCCAATTTTTATGAAGATAATGGTAGCATGAACTTTCAGAATTTATGGCTCTGCATTTCAACTTTGTGGAGAACAGATATTGCCAGTAAGATAGAGGGTGAAACCACTTTAATATCTCAACAAAGTGACAAGATGATGATTCGATTATCTTCACAAGAAAACTAGTAGTGAGGTGGCAGATAGGGAAACTCAACTCTAGTTGTATAATTACAAAAAACCAATCGACAGAATCGCTTAAGTTCAACATCATCAAAAGCCGCGACCACCTAATAATAAAAGGGTGACGCTTCAAAAATTTTAATCTGCATAAGCCAAACCTTGAAAATAAATTAATTTTACCACCTCCATTAATTAAAAAGCTGGTTAAGGTCACAAATAGGCTTGTGGTGATAATTATATGCCGTTGCCTCAGCCAACATCATTGATGGAATTTTCTGAAAGCTTTTTTCAGTGATGATAAACATGTTACATGATCCACCTTTAAAAGGTAAACAGTATAATCCAACAACTTTTCGTGAAATTTATTGGCGAAAGTGGTTGATAATGGACATCACCATACATAGCTTCTGTAAATTCTTTTATGGATGAGAAACAGTATCATCTTTACTTTCTTTTATCTGATACTAAAAACTTTAACTCGCTTTCTACCGGAATGAGTTCGAAGATTTAATATTAATCAAAGTAGCATATTCGTAAGGATCCCCATTTTTACTTCTTTTTCTTGCACACATGACAGATAATTAGTAGGGGTGTGAATGGTCCGGGTGGGCGGTTCCCACCCTAGAACTAGGAACCGTCCACTAAGGACCAGCTCCAAAAAATTGGATCCAAGAACCGCCCATTGGTTCCATGGATCCACCCGGGAACCGGACTGGCGGTCTGGTCCGGTTCCCGAGTGAATTCATGAAACCGGTCTTGCAAGTGATCATGGCTATGTGAGCCGCTTGTTTCTTGACCTCTGTTGTGCTCTTCAAGATTTCGACGATAATAATTGCAAGGGAATTAGGGCTTCAAATAGAACAATAAGAATTTTAAACATTGCTTCAAAATTTTAATTTTTTTTCAACCAAAAAAAATTATCTTTGATAATAAAAATTAATATATATTAGTATTATAATACCGGTTCAATCTTGGCAAGCGAGCGGGCAAATCCACCCATGGAACCGAGAACTGGACCGGTACCCATCAGTTCCAATTTATTAGAATCGGGAACCGGACCAGTCCCTATAGGAACCACCGGTTTCAAGCCGGTCCGGGTCTAGGCGGGATTTGGTTCTTTTGCACACCCCTAATAGTTAGCATGGTATATCCAAAGAGAAGCATTGGCATAGAGTTCATTTATCATGTAACAAGTGAAGGCTTAGTAGATTGGAAGCGTTCATAGCCATAAATATGTAACTTTGGTCCATGATGGTATAGAGTGACTTCGAATGCGGTTGGTAACAGTCAAATATTGTTGGTACAAAAAAGTGACTATAAACTTGCTTACCCAATCGCATGACAGTTAGCATGTTTACCAATGTCTTTGAAGTTAATAACTTTTATTCGAAATCACCAACCTTAATTTGACTGAAGTACCGACATTCATCAAATTAAGATACCAACTAATTATAGTCACATAGCAACTTTTTATCTTTTGCTTTGTTTTGAGAAGTATGAACATTTCTTTCTACTTCCAAAACTATCAAACAACTTTAATAATCTACCAACATTTATTCTTCTAGTCGCCGATGCCTTTAATGTAATTTGGTGTGTCAATATGACATTTATTGGTATTGATATTTAAATTTTGGTGACCCGTTTAATCATTTATTGATTACATTGAAAATTAAGCATTAATTTCTAACTCCAGAGAAAAAAATTATTAAATTGCATCACATAGACATTAGGAACATTTGTATTAATAGTACTAATTTTTTTTAAAACAATTAAATTTAAATTTAAAAAAAAACAAGCAGCAGGGCCGGGCTTGGCTAGCCCGGCCCCTTCTTCTTTTCCCTTCTCCTTCTCCCCACCTGAGCCGGCCCAGCCCATTCCTTTTCCTCCCTTTCCCCCGGCCCATCTCCTCTTTTCTTCTTCTCCCCTCCGCTTGGACGACGGCCTCCGACAAAGGAAGCCGAAGGACGGAGGACAGTACGACGACGAGCAGCAGAGGAATGTCGTGCGGTATCGGACCCGTTGGTAGCAGCTGACGTAGTCCTTGGAGAGAGGGAGAGGAGTAAGTTTAAAAGGACCGAGGAAGGGGGGGGATAGAGCTTCCTTGGTGGAAAATAGCGAGAGAAGAAAAAAAACAGAGAGAGCGAGAGCGGCTTGGGAGAGGTTTTAGGCTGAGAGCTCGAGAGAGAGAGAGGGTATCGTGAGTGAGATTAGAGCGAAGAACCGAGAGTAGAGAGTAGGAAAGCAGCTTGGCCGCTCCCGAGACTCCGCTTCCTGGCGTCCTTTCTCTCCGGTGAGTCTTCCTTTGAGTTCACTCCTCTTCGGTCCGAGGACCTCGTCTTGGCAACGCTAGGGCGGCCGGCCACGGTCCGGTCTGTCTCGGGCTCGCCTGTTAGTCGCTGTCATCGAGCCGGGTAGGACCCCTGTTGACACCCGATTTTTTTTTTGGTCTATTTTGTCTTAAATGCTCATTTACTTTGCTTATATAAATAAATATTAATTTCTATAAAAAAATTAATTAATTAAAAAAAAACGTGGGTCCGGGCCATGGCGGGGCTTGCCCGGCCCCTTTCTCGTCTTGTTCTTTCCCTTCCCCACGCGGGCCTGGCCCGCTTTTTCTTTTTCCCTTTTCAGCCCAGCCCGCGCCTTTCTCTTCCTCTTCCCTCCTTCACCATCGCACGGGAACAGCCAGCCTGGAGAAGGAAAATAAAAAATGGGCAGCAAGTGGCAGTATGGGGCAGGAGATGGAGATGGAGTGACGGTGCAGGTCATACAGTAGCAGAAAATCAGGAGAGGGTTAGGTCGGTCAGCAGACTGACAAGGCGAAGGAGACATGCCTGCTGTGAAGAAAAAAGGAGAGAGACAAGGGAGACCGGAGGGGGGAGTGAGCTGCTGAGGGGAGGTTCTTCAGAGAGGACTCCGGGGGGAGAAGTAAAAAAAGAAAGGAGACGGAGAGAGGGAGTTCAAGGGGGAGAAAACGGAAGAAAACAAAAAACGGAGGAGAAGAGGAGAGGAGGTGAGGACTGAGAAGGAGAAACCGAGGAGAAACAAAAAAAAAACGAGAGAGGAGAGGAGACCCGAGACCGAAGTGAGCGACGGAGAGAGACCGAGAGACCGAGAGACCGAGAACGAGAGAGCAAACGCCGGAAGAGTGTTTGAACGCCACCGGAGTCTGCACGTCAGCCGCCGTTCGCCTTGATGCCTCGCCCGAACCAGGTAGGTCTTCTCCTAGGGGCATTTTCGGTGTTGTTTCTGCAAGGCATCGGGCCGGAGCTCGCGCCGACTAGTTCGGGTGAGCCCCGGCCCCTGCCGTGCCTCCATTTACGTCCTTGTGCATACTAGCATGTTCATTTAGAAGCTCGGGCCCGAGTCGATTCTTGTTCAAGCCAAAAATCATTCGTTTCGACAATGCATACCCCCCGTTTGTTAAAATGCCTAAATGAAGTCCAGAATTTTTCATCGCCGGACCCGTGCTCGGTAGCCTAGTTTATCGGATGTTTGTTATTATATTGCGAATCCGCCCTTGCCTTCGCGTCTTTTCTTAGTGTTATGACGATTTTGCATGAGTGGGCCGCGTCGAGTCGGACGGGGTGTCCCCGATTCCGGCGATGGTGAGTGTTCACGATCACCGGCAGTCGGTGGCGCTCGGTGCCGGATAGTGGGACGACCGACGTCATGCGATGACATGGCGACTTCCAAGGGCCGGCGAGGACTCGTCGGTCGCCGGTGTCGTCGGTCCGGGGACGGAGCTCCAAGCGAGCTGCAGCGTCGGGGGAAACACGCAGAAGAAGACGTGAAGAAGAAGACCAAAAAAAGAAAAGAAGAAACAAAAAAGATCAAAATAAAATAAAATAAAAGAAGAAGAAGAAGTGGCAGGCGTGCATGGGGAATGGAAGACCTGCATGGGGCGGGGGAAATCTGCAGAAGAAATATGCATGCGGAAAAGAAAAGAAAAAGATTAAAAAAAGAGAAAAAAAAAAAAAAACATAAAAAACAGGAAAATGGAAAGAAAGGGAAATGGGCTGTGGCTTTCTAATTTTCGGCTGGTCAGTGGGCTTGTGCATATGGGCCATGGTGAGAGGGATAAGATTTAGAAATTGGATGTGGGCTTATTTTGAGAGAAGCATTTGCGTGGACCATCTTGGTTATATTTTGAGTGGGCTTAGGGCCGGCCCGATTTGTTTTTAGTCCAGCCCGGACTGATAGGGTCCGGGTCGGTTTAGTAGGGCCGGGTTTCCCGACCCGGTCCGAATTACTTTTTTAATAAATAAAAAATCGAATATTTTCAAAATTCCAAAAAAATAGAAAAATTTCAAAAACTTCAAAAAAGCATTAACTAATGTTTTTTTCTAATTCCAGAAAAGCCAAAAAATTTCAAAAATCTTAAAAGCTTGTTTTGTTTAATTTCGGAAAATTTGAAAAATATTAAAAAATATAAAAAATATAAAAAATTCAGAAAAATTCAGAAAAATCAGAAAAATTGCAAAAAGTCGGAAAATCCTTAAAAAGGTAAAAAGACCAAAATTGAATAAGCCTTTAGGGCTTTACAATAGGTCTTTGTTTTATGTTATATTCTTGCACATTATTTTGTCGTAATTTTTAGATATTATTTCTTTACCTTAGAGCGATTAGAACGGATCTTAGATTTCTCGAATAGGTTGTCATGACATTTTGAAACGCACAATCAAGTTAGGTACCGAAAGGGCGTTAGCCGCGTGACTAACGTAATCAAGTCTCCGACATTAGATTCTCTGGTTGCGTAGAAAGTGAGGCACGCTCCCACGCTTCGCTTGGTTTCTAGCCGATCCCAATAGGCTAGTGGCGACTCCTCATTAGAAAACTTTCACGATATCCCACGTCGCACGGGGTATGGGCTTGGGAGAGCCTAAGTTAATTAAGGACCGTCGGCCTAAAATTAACAATACTCCTAAACCTACTATTATTATTTTCGGAAAATTTAATTTTAGGTCGCGACAACCCCCATCGCTCAAGCGAGGTAGTGCTCCGTGCTGCTCTGTTTTGAGCCCGTTGGATAGAGGCTCGCGCGGCTTCGGCTTGCTCGAGTCCCGACTCCAACGGTGCTGCTTTTTCTTGCTTCTAGACTCCGCTTAGTTGCCTATGTCTATTTTGGTCGCGTTTTGATGCCCCATTAAGTTATCGTTCGCCTCCTCTCGGTCGACGCCCGTCAATTGTCCGACGAAATGTCTATTTGATGTCTACGAATGTCATGGCTGCCTTGCTCGAACTGTGGACCTCTTGCTCACGTTCTGTGGGTTTCTGTATGTCATGGTCATGTTTCTTGCTTCATTCCTTCACGGTTACTTTTGCGCGTGTGGTGTGTTTTGAGCTCATTGTTCCGGTGAGGGATGGAGGCCAGCGGTGCTTCTTGCAGGGGGCGTGGGGGATCGGGTGATGAATAACAAGCGTCCAGTCTGGTGTCTTCAGTGAAATCGACGGAGGTTTAGCGTCTACCTTGCTGGCTTTTGCTTAGGAGGCCTGAGTATTTGGCAGGTGAGATCCTGGGGAAGTTTCGGGGAGGGTGTTGCGTAAATGAAGACACGCTCCGGGAAGGAAAAGAGAGGACAGGGAGATGAGAGAAAAAAAGTGAAAAAGGAAAAGAGAAAAGGAAAAGAAAAGAACAATAATAATAGAAAATAGAAATTAAAAAAATCATGTTTAAATACTTTTAACTTAGTAACAATTCTATCCTTCTGACTAATGTTGGCTGGATTTTACTGATGTGGACGCCGGTCTATGACTTGGTACGGCCAACGACTGATATGGTACTAGCGGCTAACAAAAATAACTTTTAATAATATTTTTTGAATTATTTATTTATTTATTTATTTATTTTTTTCTTTTTATTTTTCTTTTCTATTTTCCCCCTACTCTCCTCCTTCACCTAGCCCGTCGCCAGTTGGGCAATTGGCCAGAGGCAAGGGCCGATGAGGTCAAGGTCAACCTCGCCAGCCATCGGAGTGCTTGTTGCAACCTTGCGCCAAGTAGGTAGAGGCTCACGCTTGCCGAATCTAGTGAAGATCAAGCCTCGCCAAATCCAGTGAGGTCGAGCCTTGCCCAGCCCCTTGCAGGGGCTCGAGCCATCGCAGGCGTGACCTCGCAGCCTCTAGCGACGGCTTAAGCCCTTGCTAGGGGGTGGGTGAGGCTCAATCTTGTCGGATCTAGCGAGGTTGGGCCTCATCCATGGCTGGCGAGGCTTGACCCTCACCAAATTCAACAAGGCTTGTGCCTCACCTACCCTCACAATCGCTGGCGAGGCACGCTAGAGGCTGGCAAGGTCTACCTCGCCAACTGCCCAACCAGTGACCGATTGGAGGATGGAGGAGTATAGGAAAAAAAAAAGGAAAGGAAAGGAAAAAAAAAATAAAAGGAAAAAATGAAAAGAAAATAAATAAATAAATAAATATTTCAAAAAATATTAAAATATTATTAAAAGTTGTCCACGTCACCCGCCGGTCGTGCCACATCACCAACCAACGTTCACATAAGCAAAATTTGGCTAAAATTAGCCGAAAGGACTAAATTGGCATCAACTTATAAGTTTTAGGACTAAATTGGCATCAATAAAAATATTTATAACTAAATTGGCACCAATGCAAAAAAGTTTAGGACTTTTTTTGACACTTTTCCCCTATTATACTCCTAGTTTGATTAGCTTGGTTACTTCAAAATGACTTTTGGTAATCTTGGTTGCATTTCTTTGTTACCGCCATGGTAGTAAGACAAGATGTTCCTTGAAATTATGAAAATATAACAAAATATGTCAACACAGGTACTAGATTAAAGGAAAAATAAAATTCTTTGTGATGATAATTCTCCACAAATACATATCAACCATAATCCATATTAATTAGAAATTCTAGCACAGAAAAAGGAAAAGAATTCCATGTGTGACGTATCTTATCTTAATTTAAAGGTATGCATTGGAATCTTATTTAGAAATCTGAATTTTGTAATGCAACAATTGAAAAATTTTATATTTTACCTCTTTGAAGCTAGTTGATTAATTATTTTGAAGCTAAACTTTATTCTTTTTCAGAATGCATATATATAGTCTATAGAAAGGAAAATACAATTTTTTGAGTAAGTTTGTGTCTCCTGCCATCCCACTCTCAGTCTCTAGTTACGCCATCAGAAATGGTGAATTCACTCTCATTTTCCCTTTCCTCTCTCTTTACCTCCCACATGCACGCATGGAAACAGCTGGTTTCATTGATGGGATGTCGGTGGAGGGTAAAAAATGATGGGCGAGATGGAGTCTCCAGTACGTTCACGCGAGCTTCTGCGTTTATCATCTATGATGTTAACTTGTTGCGGCACCATTGCCACTTCCGGTTCTCCAAAATTAAAAAAGCACATCCTGCTTGATTATTAGTGAAACAAAGACATCAACGCGATTTCCAATGGGCGAGGTGGTCCTTGCTTGGCCATCAAAGTTCCCCTCCTGGGGGTCCCCTCTCTCCTGTTTAATGTTTATCTCCTTTCGTTTTCACTATATTTCTTCTTTTGTCTTGGCGGATTAAGTAAATTCGCCACTGGATGATTCAATGCTTATTACTATTGCCAAGCACTCTAGCCACCTCGAGATAGATGCAGTGGGGACGGTGTTTCCATGTTTTCGATTCAAGAACCGATAGTTGCTGTACTAATTCTTCTCCGATTAGACGGCTAATTACGATTGTGCTCATAAATTAAAAAAATTTAATAATAATTTAAAAAAAAATGGCTTCCACTGGTGGAGTGTTGGATATGTGGTGAGAGTAGGCTATGATAATTTTGACGTGTAGGCAAGCCATGTGGCTATAGATTCGATGATCTTGCAATGCATTGTATTGATCGAAACATATGAAAACCTATGGGTGGTTGTCACTGTGTTGAAACATCTTGATCATCAGGAGAATGAGTTTCCAGTAATTACTTATTTTCTTTTTCCTTTTCTTCGGGCCTATTAACGTCAAAACGATCTAAAGAGAAGACACCAATTTTGGTGGGAGGATTTAGTTTCATCTTGGGGGAAAGTATGTAAGTATTTTCCTCCAAAATTTAAAGGGGCTCATTTTTTAGATCCAAATTCTCTCTCTACATCTCTTTCCCTCTCTCTCCAAGCTCGGCCAAACCAAGCAAAAAGAGCTCGCTTATCTCTCCACCAACTCTCTCTCCCATTCGGCTAGATAGATTTTCTCTAGGTGCTTGAACAAAAACGGAAAAAGTGAGCATGAAGCTGGCTCACAAGATTATTCTCTCCCCTCATTCTCTCTCTTTGACAATATCTCAGCTCCACTCGCTCTCTTTCCTTCATGGATTCTAACAAGCACACATAGATTTGTCCTCATCTTCATGGAGTCATGGCTGAAGCGAGGAGTGCTTTGTGTTCAACTAAGTTGTGAATTGAGTTCTAAGTAGTTCACCTCAGAAGAAGTAAATACAGCTTGAAACTAACAATATCCAATATACCCAACTAAAAAACCAACTTGCCATCTTTAGCTCCTTAGTCTTCCAATCACAGAGTATTTATATGGAATGTTGAGTCAGACGTGTGTATTGAGCACTAGTGAAAGAATAATTGATGAGTTCCTAGTACTTATAACTCTCTCCGATGGAAACGATTCTATATCTTGCCATGTCTATGCTCTGCTATTTAAGATATTTGCTTTGGCCTATGGTCCCGCACGGTATAGAGATGAAAGTTCGAAGCAAGTGCAAAGAGGCTGCTTTCTTAATCCCATTCTGACTTTTCATTTTTCCTTTTAAAAAGCCAAATAAGCATGTTTATCTTGGGTGGTGCAAGAGACAAAAGTTCGGATGATGGTCTTTATGCCATGCTTCTTAGCGTGTTTGCTACGGCCCGTAGTCAGGCATGGTGCTTTTTGAATTGCCAAGTTCTTTTGACTAAAGAATTTCCAAGTTAAGGTAGTTTTTTAGGGTAACATAATAATCTAGGGAAAGTATAGCGGGAGTGCCAAAAGTTAGTACAAAGGGACACTTAAGTGCCAAAACTTACAAACGGTACACTTAAGTGTCTCTTTTAAAAAAAAATGGATCACTCAAGTGCCAGGTCGTCGGAACTCTGCCGGAAATCCTACGTGGCATTTTTTTATTAATTTTTTGCCTATGTGGTTCGCCGAAAATTGAAATGACGAAAAATCAGTGTAAAATGACGTCATTTTTGCGCTGACGTGGAATTTTAAAATTATTAATTAAATAATATTAAATAATATTAAATAATTTAATATTTTAAAATTGATTAATTTTAAAAAAAAAAAAGGGAGGGGAAATTGGCGAGGGCTATGCAGCCCTCGCCGCCGCCATCGCCGCCCCCCACCGTCGTCGGGATGGGCCAACGACGGTGGGCGAGGGTCGGCCGGGGTCGCCGGGCCCCGGCCAGCTGTGGGCAAGGGCCCGCAGCCCTTGCCCGGATCTAGGGCGAGGGTTGCGACCCTCCCCGATTTGGCGAGGGTCGCTGGCCCTCGCCTAGCCGGGCCAAGGGCCGTTGGCCACCCAAATCTGGAGCGGTTTGGGCGGCTCGCCGCCCTTGGCCCGGTGGGGCGAGGGTCGGCAACCCTCGCCAGATCTGGGGGAGGGTCGCGACCCTCGCCCCAGCCAGATTCGGGCGAGGGCTTGCGGGCCCTCGCCGCTGGTCGGGGCCCGGCGTCCCCGGCCGACCCTCGCCCACTGTCGCCGGCCCTTCCCGGCGATGGTGGGGCGGCGGCGATGGCTCACGGCCCTCGCTGATTTCCCCTCCCCCTTTTTTTTTCTTTTTTTTTAATAAAATCAATTTTAAATTTTTTAAAAATTTGATGTGGACTTTAAAATCTAATGTGGACAATTTTTTTTTTTTAAATTGCCACGTGGAATTTTTATTTTGAAAAAAATGCTTCGTCAGCAAATGAAGTAGCCGGAAAATGGACATGTGGCAATTTGGCCGGATTTGGCACTTAAGTGATCCCTTTTGCTCTGATTTTGGCACTTAAGTGTACCGTTTGTAACTTTTGGCACTTAAGTGTCCCTCCTTGCCAACTTTTGGTACTCCTGGGGTCTGTGTGTCATAATAATCTTCTATTGCTAGAAATGTCTGGTGAGAGTTTTAACCATTAATGATCATTTCTCTTTGTATATCGGGCAATTTGATTTTTATCCATAAATGATGCATTCTCTTTCTAATTCATTTCTTTCTATATATTTTGGTCTTTGCATACATTAAGTTTATTTAGAAGAGGCAATGCGTTATTTTCCTTCTCCTCCTCTATAATATTTTTAGCCTTTTTTTGCCTGTTCTCACCACAGAACCAATCATTTTTCTTCTTGAACTTGGTACATTTTATATGGCCTCATTAAGGTATTGTTACGTGACTGAGCATGCAAGGCTCCCTCTCCTATCGTCTAATTGTCATCGTTAGGTTTTAGCTATGACTCTTTAAGTCTTTTTGGTGGATTATATGCATTGATCATTATTTACGTATGCTCTCGGAAAAAGGGAGACTAGAGAAGTTTATCATCTCACAGTTGGACTAAAGGGCATTACTCTCAAATTTTATTATGTGCAATGAGATAATCCAATAATGTCAATTTGATCTCATTTAGATCTTTGAACTCAGGCATGTTCATTTTGCATTTTGTACGATCACAATCGACTTAAAGGCAAGCTTAGAGAATAAAGAGTTACAAGAAGTATTCAATGTGTTACTCTAGTACATGCATTGATCATTATTTGCACATGATCTTAGAAAAAGGAAGATTGGAGAAGTTTATCATCTCACACATTGGACTAAAGGGCATTACTCTCAACTTTTATTGCGTGTAATTAAATAATCCAATAATGTCATTTTGATCTCATTTAGATCTTTGAACTTAGGTATGTTTGTTTTGCATTTTGTATGATCACAATCAACTTAAAGGCAAGCTTAAAGGATAAAGAGATACAAGAAGTATTCAATGTGTTACTCTAGTACATAATCTCATATGCTTTCTTGACTCCTTTTTATGCCCCCCACCCCTCCTCCTTCTCCAGCAGCGCGTCGCCAATCATGATCATGAAAGCCGAGGTTATTCTGGGCTTCGTATTATGGAGTCTAATGTTGCCGTAAAACATGTGCCAGTAGACATATCAATTGGAACACCAGAAAAGCTTACAAAGCTACAAAAAATGAATATTGTGAATGTCACTACTAACTGTTTAATTAGTCATTGCCCTAATCCCATCCAATTCAATTGCCACTTCCTTCCAACTCTTAACTCTTTATTTGGGCATTGCCCTAATCGCATCCAATTCAATTGCCACTTCCTTCCAACTGTTTATTTGGGCATTGCCCTAATCCCATCCTATTCAATTGCCACTTCCTTCATGGATGGCCTCTCATTGCCTATGAATTTCAAGCACGCAAATTAATCACCGAAATGGCTATGATTTCGATGATTAATTTGGGAAATTTGGGAAAGCAAAAGTGCTCCATTTGGCTCTCGTCCAAGCGCTCATTAATGAAATGAGCCATTTGAAGCTCATCCACGCGATTGGATGAGATGGTTCGCGCTCTCATCCACGAGGTTGGATGAGATGGTTCGCAGGGTGTGGCACGGCAACAACACTAATCAACTTGGCAGCGTTGCGGCTCAACGAGCTAGGACTACAGCAGCGTTGGGTGGCTTGGCACGGACGCAGGCAACAGCTTGTGAAGTCAGTTCTCCACAGCGGGACTCTGTGGCTTGATGCGGCGGGGGTCTTGGGTTAAACCAAGACTGGACCTCGTTGATCAACCTATAGTCGATCCGGAAGCTCGCTGGATTTTGGTCTGGGGCGTCGGGAGACTGCAAGATGCGAATGGCGGCCCTTGCTTGCTGTTCGTACGCTTGCTGTTCGTACGCTTGCTGGACTTGCGTTACAGAAGCGGGAGATGCTACCTTGGCTGGGATTGGCTCGCTGGGCTTTACTGATCAACGAAGCGCAAGGAGGTGGAACGTGAGTGGCCTGCAAAGAAAAAGAAAGTAATCTTTCTATCCTTTTTTATGGGATAAGTATAGCGGGCATGCCATAACTTGGCACGGAAGAACACTTAAGTGCCAAAATTTACAAACAGGACAAGTGCCAAAATCGGAGCAAAATAGATCACTTAAGTGCCAACGGCGAGAAAATCCAGCCAAAATGCTGACATGGCCTTTTTCCGGCGATCTAGGGTCGAAACGACGACGTTTTTATTGCTGATGTGGCGAAGTAAACCTAAAACGGTGTCGTTTGGGTGCTGATGTGGTCACCGCACCAAAAACGACGCCGTTTTGATTAATATTTATTTTTTTAATAAATATTAATTAAATAATATTTAAAAAGTAAAATTAAAAAAAAAAAGTGTGGGGAGCAGCTTGTCGCCGCCGCCCCACCGGTGATAGGGCGGCGCGAGGGCCTTTTGGCCCTCGCTAGCCCCCTCGCCTCGACTGGGCAAGAGTCGCCGGCCCTTGCCTTGGCGCCGACGACCCTCACCCAGTTGGGGCAAGGGCGGCCGACCCTTGCCCAAATCTGGGAGAGGGTCGCCGCCCTCTCTCGACGTTTGGCGAGGGCTGTCCGGCCCTCGCCTTGGCGCCGACGGCCGCCGGCCCTCGCCGTCTGTCCGCCGCCGTCTCATCACCGGTGGGGCGGCGGCAACAACTGCTCCCCCACTTTTTTTTTTTTAAATTTGCTTTTTAAATATTATTTAATTAATATTTATTAAAAAATAAATATTAGTCAAAACGGTGTGGTTTTGGGTGCAGTGGCTGGCCACATTAGCACTCAAACGACGCCGTTTTGGGTTTACTTTGCCATATTAGCAACAAAGACATCGAAAATGACGTCGTTTTGGCTTTCGCCGTTGGCACTTAAGTGATCCATTTTGTTCTGATTTTGCCATTTAAGTGTACCGTTTGTAAGTTTTGGCACGGAGCCATTTTGTTCTGATTTTGCCATTTAAGTGTACCGTTTGTAAGTTTTGGCACGGAGAGTTGGCACTTAAGTGTCTCTTCGTGTCACTCCTGCTGTACTTATCCCCCTTTTTTATTGCTCTTATGTGTCCCTCTCTCTTTTCGCTGGTGGACTTCAGGAGAATAGTGATTCGCTGGTACTGCAGGAGGCTTAGGGTGAACCCGTGGACACGGCTGTGGCATGGCTGGTCGTCAAGGAGTCAGCAGATGCAACGGCGAGAGACGGTGACAGGCTCGAGGGCGTGAGGCTCGACTGAGATCAGTGGTTGGGTCATCACGGGGCGGATGGGCGCGGGCAGTGGTAGGAGTGATGCGAGCAAGCGACGTCGGTGGCCGGACAACAGCAGTGTCGTTGGTGGAGGAACAACAAGAACAGTGTCGTTGGTGGAGGAACAACAAGAACGTCGAGGGAGGCAAATCTCACCGGAAGAAGGCAGTCGGCGACAAGTTGTAGGCGTCGGGCTGGTCGGCGGTCGGGGACAGCCGAAGAAGACAACCCCTTCTTTTCTTCTCTCTGTTCTTACCGTCCCTCTCCCCTCTTCGTAAGAGAACCTGCACTGCCCGAGAGGAAAGAAAGAAGAACCCTCAATGTGGCCGTGTGCATCAATTGCGTGGCCTCGTATTCGATGTATTGTGGCCTCTTATATAGAGAGAAAAGGCTTAGGGTTCCAGGAAAGAGGCCAAAATCTTCTTGAGATATTCGAAAAATATTCCCCTTTTGTCTCTTCCCCTTTCAATCTAATATTTTCCCTTTTCTTTTTGAACAAATCTTGCCCAAGACCCACTTACTCCCTAAAATAGCCGAATAATGTCGACATCTTTCTTTATTTGCCCTTTTTTTCGGATTATTTTCCACGTGGTGCCACTATGGCCGAAATATTGAGAGAATACGCAACATACTGCTAATTTCGACCACCATGAGCTTGTCCAAAGATCCCGATTGATAATGATTTTATATCTTCTAAATTCAGTCAAATATTGCAATCTTTCCTATCATATGCAAACTTTGATCACATGGAAGGGAGTGATGGGCTGAACCAAACTTTCTTGTTCTTGCGAGCCTTAAGTTCAAGACCTCCCTACTTGAGACTATTAAATTCAAGACCATCCCATTGAGTCCATTCGATGCAAATCCAATGCGAATGCAAACTATATGAGCTTAATGAAAATGCTCATAATATCTATATGCAATTGACTTATATTTTTGTTTAGGGGTCGGCGTGGAGCGATATTTTTTATATGTATTAAACAACTAACTAGATTATCAAATTTAGGTATCAACAAAACTTGACTTTAGGACTCAGAAAATAAATATTCCCACAATGAGCTCAATGAGTGGGGAAGGCCAAGTAAAAAGACAAAACTTACCAACAAAAATATTCATAAAATGTGATGAACACGATGGATTAGCAATACATCCCTGTCCATCTCTACTGCCCTTCTTGCCATCACCATTATAATCCTTTGGGCATGAACATGTGTGACTCCCTTCAATATTATGTCACTTTCCCTCACATTGGTTATTCTCTGCATGTTTCTCAATATCTACAAAATTTGAAGACACGACAAATGTTATATTCTCATACAGCATGTGTATTGTACACCCAAATTAACTCTATTTAATGCTTCATTCTTTTTGTGGAAAACACATTTCAAGAGAATTTTTCTCTCATTTTCTGGCATTCAATTTGCTTAGGAAAATAAAGTAAGAAGAGTTGTCCACAGAAGACTAGTCTTAGTGAGCTTCATATTGTGGAATGTTTTGCTTTGGAAGAATTCGTTGATTGGCTCGACTAGAATCGAGCAAATTTTCAATCATAAGAATATTGCAGAGAATCGAAAGGTGAAGCTTGTGTCCATGATGTACATAATGCATGTTTCGATTTGGTGGGAAAATTTAACGTGTCAAAAAACTCATGAAGGAAATCGGTGGATCGTAACATTGGATAAAATGAAGGAGCTCAAAAAAAGGCATTTCCCAGAAATTCATCAGCAAGATGCCTTCGATAAATTCCACAATATGAAGCAAGAGGAGTTGTCTGCGGAAGAGTGCACCACCAAATTTGAGCATCTCATGCTACGATGTGATGTGGTGGAGGCAGAGGAGCAAACTATAGCTCGGTATTTTCACGGTCTTCATTCAAAATCTGCCGGTGTTGTCCGATTACAACCTTGTTGGACTTTTAATTAGGTCTTCAAATTATCGATGAAGGTGGAAAAGCAACACAAGGAAAAAAGAGAGTTTAAGTCAGAAGCCATCAACCAAAGTGGGATCCTTTAATCTTGGGAGTTCGACTATTAAGCCTTTGTCAGCATTGAAGGAAGCCGTTGAACAAAGGAGGAGCATCTAAATATTGGAATCAAAAGGAAAGACGAAATAGCCAAATTCTATCAGTTCTTTTTTTTTTTTTTTATAACTCAAGGAACCCCCGCACGGCCGGTAGCCGGGGAGTAAAACCTGGGGGCGACACGTATGACCACCAAGCACGTGCCACCAGGGTAAGTCCACTAATGATGCCCCTGAGATTTGAACCCCTCCCCTTCGTGAGGGGGAGGAAGGCCCAAGCTAGCAACGCCACCACATGGGGTGGTCAAATTCTATCAGTTTTTAGATGCTACTCAAAACTAAAGAGAGAAAGGAACAGGTTTGACATGTAGGAGCAAAAGAGAAAAAAGGTCCTATACTAGTTTAAGGTCGGGAACTTATTATACTAGTTTATTTAACTAGTGCATTTTCGATCTCTAAACTTAATTATTTGTCAACTAAGGTGTTCACACAATCCTTTTACAAAATTGTGAATCCTAAGATTCTTGTCCATTAAGTGTGAATGCAATGTTTTTTATTTATTTATTATGGTCCTAGAATATAACCTAACCATTCAACTAAGAAAGTGAATCACAACACAAAAGTGATATAAAACCAACCGCAAGAAACAGACAAATCAAGATTAGTAATGAAAAGTGAATAAATTGGTGAAGTGTAATTAAATAACTCGTATCGAGTCGGGTGAAGAGTATAACGTAACATCATTTATTAAGTTCTAGGACAACAACCCCATGAGCTTAGTTCAAATCAAATTCAAATTTTCTAATGAAACTAATTTTCCTAAATCTAAATTAGAGAAAATCATGAAATTAAACTAATTTTAATACTAAAATCTAACAACTCAATCGAGGCCTATTTCTCTAACCAATTTTACAATTTCTTTTTAATTTTCTGGAAATAGAGACTCGGGGTAGGCCCTTGGGCCTAGTCCGATTTTGGACCCAGCTTGGACCTCGAAGGTCCAGGTCACAGAAAACAAGAAAAGCTTTACAAACGGAATGGGCTTATTTGTTCAAGTCCAATTTAATTCTAACCAGAGTCAACCACGAATTCTCTAAAGCCCAGGTAAATCCAAATTTACCAAACCCAGGAGCTCATTAAGCCTAATTAAATCCAAAACTTACTAATCCGAATATGAACTAAACAAGCCCAACTTAAACCCATTTGTCACCCTCGTTCCATTTCAGCCAGGTGCTGTTATCTCCGATTACCATCCACGACCAGAGGTCTTGCAAATTGACCACGGATTTCATATGGGCCCGATCTGAATCGTCGGGCAAGCACTCGAAGAGGCAAGATTAGCTGAATTTCCCATATTTAGCACGAAGAACAAGTTCACTGCAGTTTGTAGCGATCACGAGGTGGGCGTTATCGTTTTGATCAGTTGAGACTGCCATAACTATTATATGTGTGGTAAGTCTTTGGGCGACTATCCGCCGCTTAGATTAGCTGAATTCCCCGTATTTAACACGAAGAACAATTTCATTGTAGTCCGTTGCGACTACTGTGACCAATCGTTTGCTATTTGTCAAGAACAATTTCACCACGGCGGTCTTGGCAAATAGCCGACATGTCGCAATTGACTACGGTGAACATGTTCTTCGTGCCAGACATGGGGGATTCAGCGAGTGCCATGGATAAATGATCATACTTGGAAGAGTTCTGGACCAATCAAAATAGATAATGCGGTGCAGAGCATGGCTCTTTATGAAAGTTTGATTGCACAGATGGCTAAAATGAAGCCTCTAAATTTATAGCAGTTCGGCGGTTTGAGATTTTTTGCTTTTCATTGTTCCATACCCCACCACAAAAGATGGAGCCCCTACATGAATCTTTTGCTTTTCATTGTTGCTTTTGATAACTTTGCCCCACCAGAAAGTTTAGATGGAGAGCGAGAAGTTCTGTCCACATTAATGCATATCCGGTTGTTGAGATTCGATTGAATATGCTTACCGCTTATGATGTTACATAAATTTGACGGATGCTAGCAATAGGTGTCCATATCTAGATATTAATTGATTATATGCATTGCCCTTATGGAGTGACAGTTGATAGTATGACATAATGAGTACTATTTGTGTTCAATTAAATTCTAAATTGAGTTCTATATAGTTTGCCTCAAAAGAAATAAATATAGCTCAAAGCTTACTATATCAAATTTAGCCAACAAAAAATCAGCTTGCCATCTTTAGCTCCTCAGTCTTCCAATCACAAAGCGTTTATATGGAACGCGGAGTCAGATACACGTGTATCAAGCACCATTGAAAGAACCTTTAATGAGGTTTTCGTACTTGATGACTCTCTCCAATGGAAACGATTCTATATCTTGCCATGTTTATACTGTGTTTGCTTTGGCTTGTGGTCATGCACAGTGCAGAGGTGAAAGTTACAGTAAATGCAAAGAGATTGCTTTCCTAGTCACATTTTGGCTTTTTGTTATTCCTTTTGAAAAGCCAAATAAGGATGCTTATCTTGTTCGGTTCAAGACCCGAAAGTTCAGATAAGCGTGTTTATGCTGTGCTTTTGAACGTGTTTGCTATGGCCTGTAGTCGAGCATTGGTACTTTCTTGAATTGCCAAGTTTTGTTGAAGGAAGAATTGCCAAGTTAAGATAATTTTTTAGGCAGCAGTATAATCTTCTATTGCTAGAAACGTCGGCCATTAGAGAGACAGACTTACTAAAAAAAAAATGATATGTAATTACTTAGCAAAAGTAGTCATATAATCATGCAAATGCATGGGTCGTTATATGTTAGGAGTTTAAAAATTTGGCTATTGCTCCACTAATGAGTAGAATCACTGTGTCCATCTGACCAAGGGAAACTGGAAATTAGAATTCAAATGTTGCCGTACATATTACTTGTAGTTTTTGCGGTTATCGTGACTTTACTCTGATGACTCTTCTTAAATTCAGGTTTCCAAGCTCCGATCAACTGGTTAAATCCCTTCATCATAGCCATCGTGTCGAGGTCATCTTTTGTAGTTCCCTTCTCTTTAAATGACTCGAGGACATCAACAATGGCACGTGCTCAAGCACAGAGCGCTGCGAGGGGGGTGCATGATCGAATGAAAGAAGATCCCTTTCAGCTCCTCGGCAGTGTGCAATGGTGTGACTCCACCTTCAATCAAATTGCATACTCTGTAGCCTTTCGTACACCGTGCTGTTCTATCTCCTTGAGCTCATCGTCATCCCTTGGTGCCTCCACAAAGCATGCATCAGCTCCTGCCTACAGGTTTTATTACAATAAACAACTTGAGTTAAGAAACCAAAAAAACGTTTCCAATTATTCGTTTCAAACGAAATTATATCAATCCTCTAGGAGGAAACACTATGCTTCATCTTGTAGAGTCTTGAAAGAACTAATAAACATTGTCTAAACAGCTTGACCATCCAGCTAATGCTGAGAAAAAACGATTGGATTTACATAGTAAAATGAAAAATTGACAGATCATCATGCAAACATTTAAATGGTTAGGATATGTTGCTGCTATTTCCTTTCCTTTTCCTTCTTCAGACAGAGCAATAGAGAACAAATGCATTGATGATTCTAGCCATCGGGTAAAACAACTAAGAGATTTTTGACATGTGATTTCCTTCAATCACGTTGGTTCCAACTGATAAAGCTCTAATTTTGACTTCATAAGCCATACTCATGACCAGTCTAAAAATGAATGTCTTCCCCAGGATGGTTTCATCAATAAGTGTAGCCACTGAACTCCTTATGTTGCAGAGAGCAGTATTGGAGATAATGTGTGATAATGAGTGTCAAGAGCGCAAGGGTTAAAGGAGAGGCAAATGGAACCCAAACTAAGAAGTCATATGACATAATCTACACTAGAATTATGGCAGAAGCTCCATGAGTTTCTGGATAAATGAAGGCATAGGATGAAAAAGTGAAGATCTACCAATACTTAAGAAGCCAAAATATCTATGCCGTATGAATAAATTTGCGTTGAATGTCTAGTCATCACTCAAATACTATAATAATGTCAAGAAAGGGGTCTGCAGATTAACTGTAATCTGTGTCTCAGCACAGGATGACCATCCCACTTAGGTCAGTATTTCTGCTTCACAACGGACAGAAGACTTACTCAACGGTAGACTGTGACGAGAAGCAGAGGACCAGTCAACTAGTACCTCCATGTACTGATTAACCCTAAAATGGCATCAGACAGGCCAGTTTTGGGGGATGTTGCATGTGCATCAATCCTTGCCACAAGGTAGAAGTCAGAATTCCCAATAGCATCCTTTACAGATGTTATTTTATCAGTATGCTCCTCAACTGGTATGACCTATAAATGAGGCAGTTTGAAAGAAATCACAGTTTTACGAATTCCTATGTTCCAAAGTTTTGAAACGGAAAATCACAGCTCAAATTCACCAAGGGCAGACTTTTGTACCTGCTTACCACACCTATACTCGGAATTGACAATGATAATGATACTTAACAGCATGCTAAACATAAAGAAGGAGGAGGAAGTAATCTGAAATCAGTAATTGCATAGTCATGAGACAGAATTCAGGAACAACTGACTCAATAAATGACAATTGACCCAGAAATTGCTAACAAGTTGTATACAAGTAATAAATTCTTTCACAGAATGTTCGACTAAATAAAATTCAACATATCTGAAACTTAAAGATATGATCAAGACTAATTTACAATTTGGGACTTGGTAGTTCATAATTGAACTTCAGCACTCGTGCAGTGAGTAATTAAAAGAAAAGGCTGAGAGCTTTGTAGAAGGAGCAGCGTTATATCTCTCAGCTGAAACTAATACTTCAAAAAAACATCAGCAGCTCCTGCTGCTTTCACAGTCCTGGACAATCAGAGCATTTCCACCTCTAGTATCTACAAGAATGACGATCTTCTTTCATGGGCAAGCCAGTCATAATGAGAACAGCCAGATAGCTAAAAGAGAGAAAAAAAAAGATTCAATGAGAACTGTTCAGACAGTTGTAAATTGAAACTTTTAAAATTCAGCAACATCTTTCATTCCCAAAGTATGCACACAAAACAGAACTCGTAGCTTTCCTCTCACCTGCAACAGTGCAGCAGTACTCACCAGATCTTCTTGATATCTTTCTTCTCATTCATCACTTCATGCATTTGCAACTTAGAAATGAATGAGCAGTCTACACTTTTGAAAGTTCCAAGCTAATGATTGAACCCACATATGACAATGAGCATAGTGTCATGCAAATTGAGGGCAAACAGTGATTCGTATGGATGTTCTCGTGTTGTTGGACTAAGGTGTCACACCCCAAATCTTGTATTGATAAGGGAGTAACACATTCGTCCTTCCTGCCCAAAAGATGCAACCTCAAACTACCCCAAAATTTCAGCTTACAAAAGTTCCCGTGCTATCGCTCTCTCGTTCTATCAGTTGCTAACTAAGGGACTTGAAAAACATGATAAGAAAAAAAGAATGAACTACCACGACTCAGCGAGTAATATATTTCTTCTAAGCAGATAAAAAAATTACTATACACATTTACAATACAAATATAATTCACTTTTAACTAATATATTCATACTACAAATATCTCAAGTAAATAATAAAATAGATACCAATGATTAAGTCCATTGGTCAATCTCATCAAACACATGCCGATGGTCCATTCCATTGGCTAAACTCATCAAAACACAGGTTGATAGTCCATTTCATCGACTAAACTCAAATCATATGTCAATGGTCTATTCTATTGACCAAATTTAAGCTCAAATGTTCTATCGTGATCACGCTTAAAGCCCGTGACAAGACGACCAAGATTACCCTTTTGGTTAGGTCTCTACCTATTATAAGTTAATGGCTTGGCTCATAAGATATCTTAGACTAGTATGCGTATACTCACTCTCTCCTCAAGGCTCACAAAGATACTGGGCATCAACCAATAATCGCAAATCCCTAATAATCTACAATCAGAATCAGAATTGCAAATTTATCAAGCATTTGATGCATAATTATTAAAACACATTTTCAAGAACCACAAACTTTTTAAATTCTTTCATAAATGTTTCACAAACATTTTCAAGTAGAATCAAAGAATAACTCCCCCATTTAACAACAAATGGCAGTAAAAGCTCGATTCTATTTTATGCAACAAAAGATGCTATTTTTCCAACTCATTGTATATATAACCGATAATGTTTTTCAAACACGAGTTTAAAATATAAAGAAGAAATTATATCACTCACCTAGGAAAAGCCAAAACCCAACTAAGTGTTTACTTAGGCCAACACACTCGAATTTCTAACAATTAACTCAAAAATAATATCAAAAGATCGAGTAAAAAGACATTCTAATGAATGACTTGATTATATTACGCATATTTATTGATAAAATGATGACACTTACGCGCCAACGAAAAGCTTGCCTTTAGCAGAAACCTATTGTTATCTATGAGACGCGGCTCGCGCGCTAAACTTCATCACGCCATAACTTTCTCTATAAAATTCCGTTTTGAGCTAACTTATAGTCCTTAGAAAGCCATTTTGGTATACTACAACAACCCCAACTCAGCTGCCTTAAAACCTCGCCGGAAGCAGCTGAAATCAGTCTTGAAGTTACTGTTCAGAACAGTACCCGAACGTGCGCCAAACTTGAAAATTCCATTCTGGACAAACTGTAAGCTCAAATTGAGATCCGCAAAATGCTATAGCTTCATAACATCCTAAATTATCATTCCCATAAAAATTGGCAGCTCAACGACTTAAAAATCAGACTTTGCTGCACAAATCTCCACTAATTCCGAATTTCAAGCCCTAATTGCGACTATTCCTTTCAAATGATGATTAAAGGCCTTAATCACTTACCAGCATCATAAAATAGTGTTAAGATGAGCTGCAAAGTGTCCATGGTGAGCACATGGAAGTTTCTCTTCCTTTCCCCTTCTCCTTCTTCCCTTTACTTTCCCTTCTCTTTCTCTCTTCTCTCGTTTCTTTCTGTTTTTTGCTTATGTGTTGTTCTACCTGCTGACTTGGGCGCAGCAAAAGAAGAGGGAATGAAGATGGGCTGGGCTGGTTTTTTAAGAGAAAAAGATGAGCTAGCTTATTTGGCCCGAAATATTATAGTCTACCTCCTTAAAAAAAATTTCGTCCTTGAAATTTACAGGTACCTCAATCATGAAACAAGCAAGGGTATTTGCGTTTGCCTCATCTTTGAACTCCCAAATTGTCTCTCTCATTGTGATTTTGCCATTGTATCTTCACATATATTCTCAATAATCACTACAATTCATGACATGCAATACAAGTAAATTTTCATACTAGATTTCCTTTTATGAGAAAGAATTATTTCTAGCATGGTTTGAAAACAGAATCAATTCTCTAAGACTTTGTATACGTCATTCCTCTTCCCATCTAATGAACGAGCCATTGTCATCATTTGTTGTTAAAAACTCATAGTTTTGATGTTAACAAATCATTTTATGTAAGTATTTATACATATCTTCAGAAGGAATAAGCCACAAGGTGGTGTATGTTTTTAAGTCTGCCAGTGGCAGAAGGAAAACATATAATGTTTCTTAGTCTGACCGTATCAGACAGAAGACTTGAAGAATCACAGATTTTGAGTCTGACCGTACCAGACGGAAGACTTGAAGAATCACAGTTTCTGAGTCTGACCGTACCAGATGGAGGACTTGAAGAAACACAAATTCTGAGTCTAACCGCACCAGACGGAAATCTTAAGCAGACTCAGAACTTGAGTTAGTTAGACTCAAAATGAAACTTCAGGAACAGATCACCAACGGTCAAGTAATTCACTTACTTTGTTTACATTGATTCTATTATATTAATTTGATTGTAGGATCAATTAGAGGATAACTTCCAAAGAAGAATAGAGTACTTATGGAAGCCCGGATTCTGATTGTATGGGCGAGCAGAATTCAAGGGGATCAGATCTACTTCCAACGGTCAAAAAGACTTGCCTTATAAAGTCTGTCTAGGAAAGGGAAGACTAAACTCTCAAGAGAAGGGCCAACGGTTGAGCGTGGCTTGGGAGTATATAGGGATAGGATGAGACCTAGAAGTAAGATATGATAAACATATTCTAAAGTGCAATTCTGTTCTTCAGTTGTCTAAAGTGCGAATTTGAGCGGTCATACTGAATTACCAAGAAGAGTGACTCTGTGAGATTCATCATCACCAAGTGCTAACACTCAAGAGTGTGTAATCACCTTTGATCTTATAGTGAAATCCAGCCTATTGGCTGATCGCCTAGAGAGTGGACGTAGGCTTGACAAAAGCCGAACCACTATAAACTGTGTTTGCAATCTTCTCTACTCTTCCTATTTAATTTCTGTTTGTAGATTGTAAAAGATTATTATTACTTGCACATAAAGTTCTACTACACCTATTCACCCTCCCTCTAGGTGTTATTACTAGCTTCAACAATTGGTATCAGAGCCCTGTGCTCAAAGTTTTTGAAGTGTTTATTACTTTAGAGTTAAAGATCCTCTATGGCTAGTATTCTTGCACCAGGACTAATCGAGGGACAGAGCAATATGCAACCACCCTATTTTGACGGCAAATAGTACAATATATTGAAGAACAATATGAAGGCCTTCCTTAGATCAAAGGATCCACTAGAATGGGATGTAGTTGCAAGAGGAATTGATCCAAATGCTAAAATCAAAGAAACTTCAAAGAAAGATGATGGGAAAGCAACAGAAATATCAGCTACCACTTCTCCAGAAGAATTGACCAAAAGACAAACTCTTGATGCTAAGGCCATCTACTCTATTTACTATGCTTTATCACCTAATGAATATAATCGAATATCTTCTTGTGATATAGCAAAGGAAGTATGGGATAGACTGCACATAACCTATGAAGGAACTGATCGTGTTAAAGAGACCAAAGTAAATATTTTACTTGGTCAATATGAGTCCTTCAAGATGAAGCAGGGAGAGTTAATAGGAGACATGTTCAGTAGATTTATAGAAATTGTAAATGGATTGGCATATCAAGGACAGCTTGTTCATGGTCCCATGAAAGTCAACAAGCTATTAAGAGGACTATCAAAAGAATGGAATAATGTGAAGACCTCTATCAGAGAAACTTTGCGTATTTCACCACTGACAGTCGATGAGTTTGTTGGTACTTTGCAATCCTATGAAGCAGAACAAATGAACAAAGAAGTGGAATCTAGAGGTAAGAAAACCATTGCTCTTAAGTCTAACATTGATTTTGATGATACAGATTCTGAGGACGAGTTGGACAATGAAGAACTGGCATTACTAATTAGAAAGGTAAAGAAGCTAAACAAGAAGGGCAAGAAGTTCTACGGCAAGAAGCAAAACAGGCAGATTGGACAACGAAAGACAGCGGATGAGGAAGATTATGTCAAAGATGTTGTCTGTTTCAAATGCAAAAAGAAAGGTCACATAAAACAGAATTGTCCAAAACTCAAGAAAAACAAAGGGAAATATGAAAGGTACAAGAAAGCCCTGAAAGCTGAAACCTGGAGTGACACTGAGATCAAAGACAGTGAAGACGAATATGGTAACATATATCTAATGGCACACTCAGTTTCAGACTCTAAAGTGGATTCAGACTCAAACTCAGACTCAGACTTAGACAAAGAATTTGAGGTTAGTCACTCTGATATTCCTACCGATGTTTCAAATTATATAAATGAACTTTGTTTGAATTTAAAATCTACTCTGAAAAAAATTTCCAGTTTAAAAAAGGAAAATCGCAAGTTGAGTCAAATGAATCATTCTTTAAATGAAAAATTTGATGATCTCAAAAAGGAATTTTCAGTAATAAAGGAAAATCGAGATTTTCTCTTAAATGAAAATGAATCTCATAAAAAGGAAATCTTGGAGATAAAAGAAAATAGTAACTCTTTGCAAAATGAAAATGAGTCTCTAAGAAAGGAAATTTTGAATATTACTACAAAATTTTCAAAAGGATCGAAAACCCCGCAAAGCATATACTTTCCATTCAGATTCCCTATTATGATAAGTCAAGACTTGGGTTTTATAAGAAAAGTGATTCATTAATTGATTTTCCTAAAGTCAAGGAAAGAATTAGGAAGAGACCTCCTTGATAAGCCTATAAAAATCATTTCAAAAAGACTTTTACAAAACCTATTGGTAGGGATCATCTCAAATGCTCTAATTGTGGAGAAAAAGAACATTTTGAAAAAAAATGTCCTAAAGTTTGGAGACCTATTCAGAAGAAATGGGTAGATAAAGCATATACTAACCCCGAAGGACCCAAGAAAATCTGGGTACCAAAGAAGAAGTGAATATGTACGTTGATTGCAGGTAAGTTTTAAGAGCAAGAAGAAATTGTACTTGGACAATGGATGTTCAAGACATGACTGGGGATTCAAGAATGTTTATTGTTTTAAAAAAGGTTAAAGGAGGGACAGTCTCTTTTGGAGGAAATACCAAGGGAAACATTGTTGGATCAAGAACAGTCAAAATTGGCAGTTTAATCATCAACAATGTATCCCTGGTTAAAAGACTAAACTACAACCTTCTTAGCATTAGCCAGCTATGTGATGCTAGATTCAGAATTAACTTCAAGGAAAACTTATGTTTTGGAACTAGCAATGATTCTTTTCAGTCATTCACTGGATGAAGACACGGGAAAATCTATCTTCTGGACATAAATGAAGACACTGCCAAATGTCTAATTTTAGTCCATGATGAGGCAAACCTATAGTACCGCAAACTTGGACATGTCGGCATGAATCAAATCTCCAAGCTACACAGGAAAAAGCTTGTTCGTGGCCTGCCCTCATTAACTTATAAGAAGACAGATCTTTGTTCCGCATGCACTTTGGGAAAATAGGTTAGAAATTCTTTTAAATCTATGAAACAAATTTCTACTAAACGTGTATTGCAGCTGCTTCATATGGATCTGTTTGGCCCAACTAGAACTCTGGTAGTTTAAAAGGAATGATGTATGAGAATTGGTTCCTAAACCTAAAGGAAGAACCATCATAGGTACTAAATGGGTCTTCAGGAATAAAGTGAATGAACATGGTAAAGTGACCAGAAACAAAGCAAGACTTGTAGCCAAAGGCTATTCACAGTCAGAAGGAATAGACTATGATGAAACCTATGCACCAGTAGTAAGATTGGAAGCTATTAGACTGTTACTTGCCTATGCTTGCTATCAAAACTTCAAGCTATTTCAAATGGATGTAAAGAGCGCCTTTTCTGAATGGATTCATCAAAGAAGAAGTCTATGTGGAACAACCTCCTGGGTTCGAGGAACCAAGAAAGCCAGATCATGTATATAGACTGAAAAATGCTCTGTATGGTCTGAAACAAGCGCCTCGAGCCTGGTATGAACAACCAAGTAAGTTCCTACTAGACAACAAATTCAAGAAAGGTATGGTTGATACAACTCTATTTATCAAGAAGGAAGGTAAGGATATTCTTCTAGTACAAATTTATGTAGATGATATTACCTTCGATTATTCTAATGAACGATTGTGCAAGAACTTCTCAAAGTCTATGCAGGAGAAATTTGAGATGAGCATGATGGGAGAACTTACATTCTTCCTAGGACTTCAGATCAACCAATCAAACATGGAACTTTCATCTATCAAGAAAAATATACCAAAGACTTGATCAAGAAGTTTGGAATGGAGAACTGCAAGAAGACTGAAACTCCAATATCAATATCCATCAAACTTGATTAGGATGAATCAGGGAAGAAAGTTGACCAAAAGACTTATAGAAGCATGATTGAGTCTCTTCTTTATCTTACTGCATCTAGACCAAATATTATATACAGTGTATGTTTATGTGCTCGATTCCAAGTAGACCCTAGAGAATCTCATCTTATAGCAATAAAGCGTATAATTAAGTACATAGCTACTTATCCACTTTTGGGTCTGTGGTATCTTAAGAAAACAAACTTTACTCTCATTGGTTACTCAGATGCTGACTTAGCAGGATGCAAAGTGGACAGAAAGAGCACATCCGGAACATGTCAATTAGTAGGACAGATGCTGGTGTCATGGTCTTCTAAAAAACAGAACAATGTGGCTCTATCAACTGCGGAAGCAGAATACATTGCCCTTGGAAGCTGCTGCTCACAGATTTTATGGATGAAACAACAACTAAGGGATTATGGAAAGGAAGAAACCTGTACTGAAATAAGGTGTGACAATACGAGTGCCATAAATCTCACCAAGAACCCGATTCTACATTCCAGGGCAAAGCACATCAAAATCAAGCATCATTTTTTTAGAGACCATGTACAAAATGGGGATATATTCGTGGAGTTTATTGATTCGAAAAATCAATTGACAGATATCTTCACAAAGCCGTTGGACAAAGGTACATTTGATTCAATATGTAGTAGATTAAATATTATTAATCCTTTTGCAAAAAATCTTTGAAGACAGGATATAGTCTGGGAGAAGCAATTGGATCAATTTTTTAGGTAGCTTCGAGAAGAAATTGATGGTATGTTTAAATTTAATTTTGACGCTTAAATTATTGTCTTGTATGATTAATCTTTGTAAGTTATTATTAGCAAAATAATTGATCTGCATGCCTAAGTTATCTACATCTATTTTCCTTCTTTTAATAATTTTTGAATAACTGCTATTTTGAGCCAAAAGTCGCGTCTTTTCATCTTCAAAGAGTTTATAACCCCCAAAAATAACAAATTTTCACGACATTCTTTAGAAACCTTCTTCCAAAAAACCTAAAGAACTAATCTTTCTCTCTAAATCAAACCAAACCCTCTCCAAACAATGGCTTCGAGATCCTCCATGTCCAAATCAAGGTTTGTGTCTCCATTTCCTAGAAGAAGATCCAACAGAATTGCTGGCAGAGGACTAAAGAACGTAGAGGGATGACAAACGCATTTCGATTTGATGCAAACTTCTAACGATTTCCAAGGACATTCTCAAAATGCATCGATTCAAAGGGATGCAAATGAAAATATGGAGCCTCAGAGAAGTTCCCCAACAGATTATGAGCAGAGAAATGTCTTCAAAAGAGGTACGTCTGGATTAACCTTACCTAAACCAGAAAACCTTCATTCTGTCATGAGAATGTATCAACGCTTAGTGCAAAGAAATGTTGCGGAGGAGATGAAACTGTTCCTTTTGAGAGAAAGAGGGTATGCGAATGAATTTCGTTTGGTTCAGGCTGTGCAAACTACAGAACCACCTTCTAGACAAAGTGCACAGGGGAGTGAAGTGAGTAGGAGTAGGGAAAATGCCCTAGGAGAGAAGGAAGATTATGAACGACTCTATAGGAATTTTGAAATAAGAATGGGAATTGCAGTAGTTGTTAAGAATACTACAGGGAAACTATTCCGGTCGAAAGAGCATAAGACCTTCTATAACAGATTGCTGGAACGTGGAGTTATGCATCACCAAATCGTGGACTTTGATTTCTTGGATGTTGCTAATGTGAACCTGCGAGAACATTTTGAAATGTTACAGATGGATCAAATTTGCATTGACTCTGCTGTTGTTTATCCAGAACCAACAGCATATTTTTACTCAAATTTGACATTTCTGTCTCCAGATAGAATGCAGTTTAGTGTGAATGATAGGTTTTATGATGTCAGTACAGATGTTTTGGCTAATATCATGAAAGTTGAATGGGGTCCTTTCAAGCCAATAGAAGTCACCTATAAGACTGTCTGTAAGTATCTTACAAAGTCTGTTAGGCCTACTATTATTTATCCCTTCTTAACTTCAGTAAGAATTATTTTGCATAAAATCATCATTAGCTGCAATCGCCCCAAGGCTTCATCAAAGACCGACGTGTTAAGATTCGAGGCCAAACTAATGTGGGCAATTGAGAAGGGAGTTTTATTCTCACTTCCTCACATTGTTCTTCTACACATGTATTGAACAGTTTCGAAAGATAAATGACAGTTGCCTTATGGAGCTTTGGTGACCAGGATCTTTGAACATCACAAGATTGATATACCAAGCAGACTCTATACTAAAGAGTTTCCAACCATGGTTATTGATCTTAAGATGATAAACAAGATGAGGCTAAGGGATGTTGCAGAGACTTGGAGAAGAAAAGAGAAGGAATTGGCAAAGGCATCAACCACAGCAAAGAGAAAGGGAAAAGAGTTGGCTGTTGCAGAACCTAGTTCTAAGAAGAGAAGACAACTGTTGCTACATGATGAAGATGATGAAGAGGAGACTATCTCTGAAATTCTGGTGAAAATGGGTCAGACTGTACAGAAAGTGCAAAACCAAAACTAGAACTGCCTCCACCAATAGTGATAGAAGAAACTCTTCCTAGTGCAGCACCTCAACCTGATGAGAATGTGGAAATGTCAGAGCCAGAGGAAATTGAGTCTGACAAAGGTGGACCAGAAAAAGGGGAAGAAATAGAGGAAGAAGAAATTAGAACAAATGAGGGTGCTATTCCTAATGCTGAAGAGGATAGAAATCAATTGGGACAGCAAGGACATGCAGAAGCATTAACTCAGGGGGAGCCTATGTCTCAGACTAGTGAAAAAGATATCCCTACAACTTCATCTGATCGTGTCGATTCTCAGAAGATATTGGCTTTGCTTATGGAAATAAGAGATCGCCAAGTTGCTATGGAAACCTCTCTCAATTCCAGACTAGAGACTCTCGAGAAAATAGTTCATCAATGTCTTAATAGAATCGAAGAGTCTGCCACGGATATGGAGGATTTCTGTCAAGCTTTTTTCTGTCAGACTTTACTTATCTTTTAGGATACTATCTTTTTAATTGTAACAAAAAGGGGGAGTAAAACCTGGATTGGATGTTTTTGGACTGGATGTTTGTTTGTTTGCTGAACTTTGCGGTTTGTTGCTTGTGATTGTAAACTGAATTATTGTTTGCTGCTTAATCTATTTTAGCTTATGCGGTGTTAAACATAGAAGCATGAATTATCTGATGTGAGCATCATTACTCCTGTTATATTTGGAAGTATGTGCTACCAATCATATTTTGCAAGGGACAACAAGCAAGAAGCATAAAAAGTTTTGTCACCATCAAAAAGGGGGAGATTGTCGAAAACTCATAGTTTTGATATTAACAAATCATTTGATGTAAGTATTTATACATATCTTCAAAAGGAATAAGCCACAAGATGGTGTATGTTTTTAAGTCTGCCAATGGCAGAAGGAAAACATACAGTGTTTCTGAGTCTGACCATACCAGACGGAAGACTTGAAGAATCACAGATTCTGAGTTTGATCGTATTAGATGGAAGACTTGAAGAATCACAGATTCTGAGTTTGATCGTATTAGATGGAAGACTTGAAGAAACACAGATTTTGAGTCTGATCGCACTAGATGGAAATCTTAAGCAGACTCAAAACTTGAGTCAGTCAGACTTAGAACGAAACTTTAGGAATAGATCACCAACAGTCAAGTATTTCACTTACTTTGTTTACATTGATTATGTTATATTAATTTGATTGTACGATCAATTAAAGGATAACTTCCAAAGAATAATGGAGTATTTATGGAAGCTCGGATTCTAATTGTGTGGGCGAGCAGAATCCAAGGGGATCGGATCTACTTCCAACGGTCAAAAAGACTTGCCTTATAAAGTCTGTCCAATAAAGGAAAGACTAAACTCTCAAGGGAAGAGCCAACGGTCTAGTGTGGCTTGGAGAGTATATAAGGATAGGATGAGACCTAAGAGTAAGATAGGATAAACATATTCTAAAGTGCGATTCTGTTCTTTAGTTGTCTGAAGTGCGAATTTGAGCGGTCATAGTGAATTATCAAGAATAGCGACTCTGTGAGATTCATCATCACCGAGTGCTAACACTCAAGAGTGTGTAATCATCTTTGATCTTATAGTGAAATCCAGCTCATTGACTGATCGCCTAGAGAGTGGACGTAGGCTTGACAAAGCCGAACCACTATAAACTGTGTTTGCAATCTTCTCTACTCTCCCTATTTAATTTCTGTTTGTAGATTGCAAAAGATTGTTATTACTTGCGCATAAAGTTCTACTACACCTATTCACCCTCTCTTTAGGTGTTATTACTAGCTTCAACATCTGTATCAACAAGTTCAAAGCTGAATATACGCCATCCCATTTGATACTTCTCTTATCTTTTGAGAAGTCTCATTTGCGTTCCGTGCTCAGCCGCTCATTTAAGAATGGAGGAAATTTTAATGCTCCTCACACGAGTGCCTTGGTAAGCTTGACGTTCTATCCCACATCTCTCTGGTGACCATCATTTACTTCTAGAATATAGGCCACCTTCAAGTAATCATCATTTTGTCTATCTTGGCTTAGCTTCTTAACTAACTCATCAGGCATGTCAATGCACTTAAGCACTTTCAACTTTTCGAGGTGCTCAATATTAGATGTAAGCTCTCCATTAGCTTAGAACTCTCCAAAGTCAAATCCTAAAGACAAAGCATCGATTCCTTCTCCACTTGCAAGCACTCGAGTCTATCAAATGGACAAGGACTAGAATCTGTAGCTTCCTAAAGTTGTTGGCTTTGAAATGCTACTTGGTTCCTTCATAACCTTGAAACAACTTGAGATGCACAAGATTAGACAATTCCCTAAGAGACATGGTGGATTATCCTTTAGTTGACTAAATTTCAGCTCCAATACCATTTTGCTATCAAGAGATGATATCTAATGTGGTAATGCCTCTAGACATCCTGTCAAATAGATTCTCTAGAGAAACGGAGGTGGAGAAGAGAGGGGTTTGTAAATCAACAATCTCGTTTCACTTTTCAATTAATGAACACAATTCCCTCCCATCTTCTTTTCTCAACTTCAAGATGGATAACTTATTTAGTTGTTTCAGCTTTTCCAAGCTCTCATTAAGCTTTTGTTTCTCTCATCACCAACTTCTAGGCAGTAGCACTTTTGCTAGGACTATAGAGCCCCTATTTCTTCTAGGGACTTTGAGCCTTATGTAAACCATGAGTGGGGCGTGTTTCCATAACAACATATGAGTAGATGGTGAAATTGTTGGAACTTCAAGATCACCATTGGCAATTCTATGACAAGTGTGATTAAGATCTAGGGTGTCTAGAATTTTTTGAAACATCCTTATGGAATTTGGAACAGTTTCACCTCACTGCCCCCTGAGACTAAGATATCTTAGGTAGCACCACTCAGCAATTTGAACTCGAAACATTGTCAAAGGAGTTTGCTAGTTTGGAATCTTGTCATTTCACTACCCAGAGCAGCATCCATGTACGATCTCTCTACCCCAAAGTTATAAATAACGTAATTAAGACAATGAAACCCCCTTTTTTTTTCTATAGCTTGCAAGCTATTCCAAAGATACAAGCAACGAACTTTGTCTGACCATATGTGATGTTTTTCTATGGCTATTTCTATAAAGCCTTGATTGCTCAACCTTGAAGTAATAATATCTAGTAAAAAATCATGGATACAACAATACTCAATCCTTCCATTGCATGCTTTAACACCCACCCCTACTAGATTTCAGTTTAGGAGCTCATTTAAGTAGTCCCCAGCTACTTCTTCTTCCGCCATGTCTTCTTTCTTGGCTACACGTTATTATACAATCCATAATAGAAGTAACTCCCACATTTAAAAAGGCAACCCTTGGGAAGTACACTCAAGTGCAAGAAACATGACTTCAAGTGGTATGACATGTCATCAAAACTAAGTAAAAGAACTCTCTTCTAAGCTTTGAATCTATCGTTGCAATCAACTTCTGTATGAGGACTGTGATGAAACAAATCCCTCATGTCTTTTGAAACCAAAACACCATTGATGACCATAATAGTTAGTGGCAATCCATTGCACTTTCTTAGAAAAGCCTACAAATCTCCTCTAAATGAAGAGGGCATGAATTTTTTCCAAGCTCAAATGTTCAACTGTGATCACGCTTAATGTTCAACTGTGATCACGCTTAATGCCCGTAACAAAATGACCAAGATTCTCCCATTAGTTAGGTCTCTACCTATTATAAGCCAGTGGCTTGGCTCACAAAGATATCTTATACTAGTATGTCATACTCACACACCCTTCAGGGTTCACAGAAACATTGAGCATCAACCAACGGTTACAAGTCCCTAATAATCCACAATCAGAATCAGAATTGCAAACGTATTAAGCATTTGATATATAATTATCAAAGCACATTTTCAAGAACCACAAACTTTTCAACATTCTTTCATAAATGTTTGACAAACCATTTTCAAGTAAAATAAAAAAATAACTCCCCCATTTAAACAACAAATGGCAGTAAAAGCTTGATCCTGTTTTATACAATAAAAGATGCTATTTTTCCAACTCATTGTATATATAACCCATAATGTTTTTCAAACATGAGCTTAAAATATGAAGAAGAAATAGTATCACTCACCTATAAAAAGCCAAAAACCAACTAAGTGGTTACTTGAGTCGACGCACTCGAATTCCTAACAATTAACCCAAAAATAATATCAAAAGACCAGGTAAAAGAACATTCTAATGAATGACTTGACTATATTATGCCTATTTATTGATAAAATGACACCTATGTGCCAACAGAAAACTTGCCTTTAGCGGAAATCGATTGTTATCCGCGAGACACGGCTCACACGCTAAACTTTGTTGTGCTATAACTTTCTCCACAAAATTTCGATTCGAGCCAACTTATAGTCCTTAGAAAGCCATTTTGATATACTACAACAACCCTAACTCAGCTACCTTAAAACCTCACCTGAAATAGCTGAAATCAGTCCTGGAGACTGTTTGAAATAGTATCCGAACGTGCGCCAAACTTGAAAATTCCATTGCGGAAAAACTGTAAGTTCAAATTGAGATCCGCAAAATGCTATAGCTTCATAACATCATAAATTATTATTCTTATAAAAATTCGCAGCTCAACAACTCAAAAATTGAACTTCGTTGCACAAATCTCCATTAATTCCGAATTTCAAACCCTAATTGCAACTATTCCTTTCAAATGATGATTAAAAGCCTTAATTACTTATCAGTGTCGTAGAATGATATTAAGATGAATTGTCGAGGCATTCATGGTGAGCACGTGAGAGTTTCTCCTCCTTTCCCCTTCTCCTTCTTCTTTTTTCTTTCCCTTCTCTTTCTCTCTTCTCTCGTTTCTTTCTGTTTTTTTGCTTATGTGCTGTTTTGCCTGCTAACTTGGGCACAACAAAAGAAGAGGCAATGAAGATGGCCTAGGCTGGTTTTTTAAGAGAAAAAAGATGGGTTAGCTTTTTGGCCCCAAATATTACATAATGCGTTGATCTCCTGCTAAAAACAATCACAAAATTATCCAGTGATCCTGCTATATTTCTTGAAAATGGAAAAGATGTCAAACTATAGGAATTGTCGTTACACGGGTCGAGAGATGTCACTGCAAATTATTTCTTTTTTCTTGTTGATATCTACTTCCCTCTCATTCATAGCTGGACTCGTCATCCACTGCCCATCAAATAGACAACAAGAAGAGCACTTTGGCAATTGTGTCTTATGTTTTTCCTTAAGTTGCCCATGCTTATTTAATGCTCAAGAACCATCTAGTCATATACCGAATTAAAATTCTCTTAAAAAAGTATTCCATTAGGCAGGTTAATTGTCCGATTCCTCTTCACTACTGTTTCATACTTTTCAACAATCCTTTCACTCAAGCAGATCTCTTAGCTTGAGTGTGCTTAGGTTTTCTCAGCTAAAGTACACTCGGAGTGCTAAAACTTGGCACAAGTGGACACTTTGATGCCAAAACTTTCAAAAGAGACATTTAAGTGCTAAAATCGAAAAAAAAGAGACACTTAGGTGCCAACAGCGAAAAAATCCAATCAAATGGTTGATGTGGCACTTTTCCGACGAGAAAAATGCAAAATGACGTCGATTTGTGAACTGATGTGGCTAAATAAGCCAAAAACGATATCATTTTGGGCACTGACATAGCTAGACTCAGCCCAAAATGATGTCGTTTTACATAGGATTCAATTTTTAATATTAGAATTAATTAAATTAATTAAAAACTTAAAATATTAAAATAAAAGAAAAAAGGAGAGATGAGCACAGGTGGAAGGCTCCACACCTATGGTCACCACCCCTTGTCGATGGGGTGGTGGTAAGGGTCGCCAGCCCTTGCCTAGGCGCCTGTGACCCTCTCCAACCATTGTTGCCGCCCCACCGATGAGGGGCAGCAACCACAAGAGAGGAAGCCTCCCGCTTGTGCTTCTCTCTCCTTCTTCTCCTTCTTTTTTTTTTTTTTTTAATATTCTAAGTTCTTAACTAGATTTAATTAATTTTTATACTAAAAATTAAATCACACGTAAAACGACATTGTTTTGGGTTGAGTTTAGCCATGTCAGCATCCAAAACGATGTCGTTTTAGGCTTACTTAGCCACATCAGCTCGCAAAATTATGATATTTTGCATTTTTCTTGCGAAAAAAGTGCTATGCCAGCCATTTGGCCAGATTTTTTTGCCGTTGGCACCTAACTATCCCACTTTTATCTGATTTTGGCACTTAAGTGTATGTTTTAAAAGTTTTGTCACCAAAGTGTCCACTTGTACCAAGTTCTGGCACTTCATGTGTACTTTAGCCGATTTTCTTACTGTATCAACTTGCTTGCAAAGGAAAATGTTAAGAGAGAAAATGTAAATCATGCTCTTGAGTTGTCTCTATTCTTTTATGTTTTTTACTGCATTTGTCTCGGTAGTTTTTCCTCTCCAACAAGTTCTTAACATGCATTTCGCGATCACCATTCCATTCTAAGTGCAAATCAAGTGGCACAGTTCTTAGCACCCCAACATTAGGGGAATCAATTATGGCAGGCAAATTCTCTAGACTATGTCACAAATGAGCATCAATTTTACCCGCATCCACAATTATAACAAGTGTAACCAAACCAAAACCAAAAACCACGTCTGCTAGACTCATCTTTGTAGCTTCACCAACAGATTTCCACTTCCCTCTTCTATCAAGATTCTATAATTTGGTATGTCGATATGGCATGTGTTGGTTTTTCAATCAAATAAAGGTTGGTAATTTTGAATAAAAGTTAGTGAATTCAAGGTCTTTGTAAGCGCAAGTATAAAGGGAAAATTATCCAAAAAATTATAAACCTATGGCGCTTTTTCTAGTTCAATTCTAATTATTTCAATTTTGCCAATTAAATCATAAATATTTTCATGTTTTGCCAATTGAGTCAATCAAATCAATCTTGGTTAGAATTCGCTGACGTAAACACCAACCATCTTACATAATATGGCCAACACCGACGTATACAATTTTTAATAATAATTTAATATATATTTTCTTTTTTTACTATTTTAAATTTTTCCTAATTTTCTATACTTCTCTTTTTTTTTTCCTATTTCCCTCCCTCGGGCCTTGCTTATGGCTAGCGGGGGTCATTGGCCTTAGGTGAGAGGCGCTCGGGCTAGGTCTGGCAAGTAGATTAGCCGATTCAAGATGAACAACCAGTTGATCAACCCAATCAGTTGCACTTGCTCTAATGCAATAATAACGATTATATCCACATACATGCTACGCCACCTTAATTACAAAGAATTAGGAGGATCTCAGCACTAATTCTCGGTTTCCTTTTTCTTGGGAAAAGATCCGCTTTAGGTAAGTGAGTCCTGCACCTGTGAAATACGAACATCTATTGGACTTTATTTTTCTCCCTCACCAATTGAAGGAAATTTCTTTGATTGATTGATTATTACTATGGACATTAACTATGTAAAAACTTGACTACAAATGGATATGAATGATGTTTATAATTGTAACTCAACAAGGCAAATATGACCGTACCCCTATTGAATCTATGGACGAGTGACACACAAGCAAAAGTCAAACATTAAATTCAATTTGGACGATGATGTATGGGAATTGAACATATCTCATACTTATAATCGATACATGAAAGTTTCACTGTATTAATGTAAGGCAAGACCATGGAATTTCCCGGGAAAAGCTGATTCATCCAATGTGGACAAACTACATTGTCAAGCAAACAGAAATCTGCACTTCCATATCATTTTAACTTCAGTACACTCAAAGACAATAAAGCTCCCAAGTCTCAAAAGCATCACCAAGAAACGATAGAAGGAAAAAGGCCATATTTTCATCCTCTCACCGAGTTGGATCCAAAGCTTTCTAATGCTAAATTATCCTGCATTCACGGAAACACTCATTGAATCACTACACTGACTTTATTACAAGGCTAGACTTTTCATAAGGTTTCTTCCACGCATAGAAACCATTTGATGAACTAGTTTCAACATGAAAGAACTGAATGACTAGTGCAATCAATGGAGACCTAGTGCGACCATAACATCCAACACAACATACCCAAATATATATAGATAAACTTATTATTGTCATCTCCCACTACTAACTAGTGGCATGACATGGTTTTTCATGCTATCCGTGCACCTAGTCATCATGCTCACAGTACTATCCACGCACAAATTAGTCTTCTCTCCCAATAAAAGAATTGTCTCTTCTAGATTCACATCGATATCATTGACCCATGGATGCTTAGCCATTACTCTAAGTCCCTCTAGTTCCATTTCTACTTCCTTCACGGTCGGCCTCTCCTCACCTTTTATTCTCAAGCATCTCTTTGCAAGATTGGCAACTTCAGTCACCTGCTCATTGTTTTCTCCATTTGCAATAATTTCCTCAACAATGTGAAACAATTTGTCCTTCTTCAAAGATGAAAGAAAATACATTGCCAAGCTCCTCTCTTCTTCCATTTGGTCAAAAGAAAGCACCTTCTTCCCTGTCAATAGCTCGACTAGCACGACCTTGAAACTATAAACATCACTCTTTTCAATCAATTGGTTTGTGAGCAAGTATTCAGGGTCTAAGTATCCCAATGTTCCTTGAACCATAGTCGACACTTGCATTTGATCAAGTGGGACTAATCTTGAAGCTCAAAAGTCAGAGACTTTCGTGGTATAACCAGCATCCGTAAGGATGTTTGCTGACTTGACATCTCGATGAATAATGGGAATGGAAGCTACGGAGTGTAAGTATGAGAGGACTCCAGCGGTTTCCAAAGCAATTCTCAACCGGATCTCCCAAGACAGCTTTGGTGATTTGTTTGGATTGTGGATGTGGTCAAAGAAGGTTCCATTGTTGATGAACTCGTACACCTATAAAGGCACCTATGTTTCTAGACAACATCCCAAAAGCTTGACCACATTATGGTGATTAATCTGAGAAAGCACGATGACTTCATTGATGAACTATTTGATTAGGCTTTGATCTATAAGCTTGGACTTCTTAATTGCAACTACCATGTTATTTGGCAAGACCCCTTTGTAAATGTGACATCTTGGAATTTCTCGAACTATTTTGGGCTTTATTTATGAATGTCTCATCAATTTGCTGTTAGCTGAGTCTCGCTTTGAACTGATTAGTCACGAGATACTAACCGAAGGGGAAAGGCTACTGAGGACCCATGCACACGCGTGGCTCCTAAAAGCCACTCGTTAGTTTGAGACCTGCTAAATTTGTCATTGATCGACTCAGCCGTGATTCTTAATCCAAATTCGGATATCGGACTTTTCGGATGTCGGGATTAATTATTGGACTTTGGCCTCATTATTTCCCAAAAATTTTTGGTGCTCAGAAGTGTCAGTCGTAGGACTGCCGAGCCAAAATTCGAACTTGAGACCCCTCTATTTTTCCTTCCCTCTCCTCCTTCTCTCTCCCACGTGTGCCTGTCCCCCTCTCTCTTCTTCTTTTTTTTTTTTCTCTCTCCTCTTTCCCTCCCTTTCTTCCCATTTTAACCACACCTGCCCCTCCTTTCTCTCTCACGTCCCTTCCCCCTTGATCAAATGCAAAGGATCCTCGTTTGAGGATAGGTGTGCCATTCATGGCTATGATGAAAACCCCCATATGATTACAGGCGTGCCCTATGTGGCTGTGACCAAACCCCCATATAATTACCGGTGTGCCCTGTGTGACCGTGATGATACCCTCATCTAAGACAAGCATGCCTTGAGTGGCCATGATAAAGCTTGGTTATACCGAAAGACTATCAACACGAGTGTGGGCAAGGACCGAGGGGTCTCAATAATCGAAACACGCAAAAATGCAGGAGTGCATGAGTAATAATTATTGTACAATCTAGATGATTGAATACATTTACTGCATAATGGTAACCTGACTATTGTATACTTAGAATGCTATACTTGTGCTATTCTAATTATGTGATTATTGACTTGCCTTTGTATGGCCTGTGTGACTAATATTGTGCAAGGTATGTGCAACTGTGAGGTAAGGCTGCATGCAATTAGATTTGATTGAGGTTTCTTTGCATGTTATAGATAGAGCAACATGATGGTCGCTTGGCTTTTGATTGGCCATCGTTGATAGGTTGCATAATTAGTTTGCACCCGAGGTGAGTGAGTATCCTAACTGAGGCTTAGGATAAAAATTTATTGAGATTTTATCTCATTGATTATTGTATAACCATTTTTAGGTCATTGATGGATCCACTTGGCTGTTGGCTGTTGGGACTGACCGAACCTCGAATCCTAAGGATAAAAGAGGAAGTAGATTGACCTCTTTACCCTTATATATATTTTGATGGCCATTGGATTAGCATCTAATGATAGGACCAAGATGAAATGAAGCCGTTATGAATTGTCTATTTTCTGACTATCCCTACTATTAATGTTTGACCCGGGGTTTTATATTTGTTTCTGCAAGTGCATATTTCTAAGATAAAAAGAATGGCCAGAGACGGGTCTTTGGACGTCGCATTCAAATGACCGCAAGTGAAAAGGGGATCGTCGCGTGCTTGAGGGTTAGGGCGTGATATCTTCGTCGAACATGGTATCAAAGCCTGGTCAATATTTGGAGTAATAAGGAGCAATAAGTGTTTAAGGGTAGTTAGTTAGGAAAGACAATTTCTTTTATGTGCCTATGATTGTTATAGAATCTCCGGTAATAAGCAAGTTGCTCATAGTTTTTAATTCTTGGTTGGAATTGGAAAGTAGCTTCAGTAAAGATTGTGGTAAATGAGCAATCATGATCGAAGAGCTCTTAGCAGGCAAATCACAACAAGGCAGGCTAGAGTTCGGGATAGGGCACCCAAAGATCTTAGGCTGGATGAGATCCTCCAGGCACTTGAGACCCTGATAAGGCAACAGACTCAAGTTGCCACCACTGCCATTGCTACTAGTGTTACTGCTCCTGTTGAGGCCTCAATCCCCGAGGTGAAGGAAGAGCCTCATGTGCGATCGATGTATAAGTTGGTAGAGCAATTTCTGAAGTTGATGTCACCCAAGATCACTGGGGTGGCAACCCTGAGGCTACAACCCTTTGGGTCAAAGCAATGGAGAAAACCTTTGCCTTACTAATGTGTTCAAAAGAGGAGAAGGTGACACTGACAATCTATCAGTTGCATGGGAATGCTAGTACTTGGTGGGAGGCTACTCAAAAAGGAGTAGTTCTAGTGGGTATGACCCTAGTGTGGGGTGCCTTCGTGTAAGCTTTTTATAACAAGTACTTCTCTGAGTGTGCTCAAGAGCATAAGATAGATGAGTTCCAATGGCTTTGACAAAACCAAATGCTAATAGATCAGTACGAGGTGAAGTTCGCGGAATTGCCAAAGTACGCATTGAGACTAATAGAGGACCCGATGGATAAGGCTAGGAGGTTCAAAGATGAATTGAAATTAGAAATCAAGGACCATTTGGTGTACCTGAATTTGAAGGACTATGATGAGCTAAATGTGAGAGCTCAGATAATTGAGAAACATATGGCCGAAAAGGCAACCACATTTGGATCGCAGTTTGTGCCGAATAGGGACAACCATCGGTTTGGGAAGAAACCAATGACAGGAGGAAAATATTTCATCCCACCCAATAAGAAGAATGGTATTAGGAAATCAGCATACAACTTGAGTGGCGATTGCCAATTCCGTGGGAAGAAACATAGAACAACTCTATACCTATCCATGAGCAAAGCATGTTTTGAGTGCGGTCAATAAGGTCACATTGCGAGGAATTGTCCCTGTCAACAACTAAAGAAGTGACCCCAACAACCACAAGTTGGGCAATGGTCGAAAATTCCTTGCGTCTTCCTAGGACCGATGCTTGCTTTGGATGTGGTCAATATGGCAAGTGAGAAGCTGCCCACATAGGTTCATGGGCGTACAAGTGTCACATTTGTAGGAAAGACAACCTGTAGGGAATGCACTGTAGAATACTTTTGACCACCCTTTTGCTGGAAGAGAGGATGTTGCTATTGCTAGGAAGGAAGCGGAGGATCCGCAAGCAATGACTACCGATACGGTCTCCTTGGGCAACCCTGCTGCTCATGCATATGATGATTGAGGAGTTGCGCATTTGCTTTTAGCTATGCAGTTGTTAAGTTGGTAGGGTTTAACCGAGACTATTGGAATCGGTTCTTAGTGTTTTGAGTCTGTAAGGATAGATTTTCTGTAATAGGGTGTCCTATTGGTAAGTGACAGATTTGATCATTTTTGCAATGCATAACTTTGATGCCCTCACTGAATGAGTTGACTATTGAGTAACAAGCTTTGATGGATTGTCGTGAATGAAAGTCTCGTTTAATCATTAAGTAGAGTTAACAAGCAATCCATTCAAAATCGAGGAGGACCCTTGATCCCTCGGATTTGCCACTCAAGGTAACATGATTATCGAACAAGGGTTGTCTAGATTATCTGGCGATCGTAGTTAATATGTCAATTGAGGATCAAGAGGGAGGATGTACCGAAGATGACATTTCATAGGTGAGATGGTCACCACGCAGATATAGTGATGCCACTTGAATTTGTCAATATGCTAGCTACTCTTATGGATTGGATGAGTTGGGTGTTTAAGGCACACTTGAATCGATTTGTAATCATGGTCATAGATGATAAATGGGGAAAAAATTGAGGAATTTGGAGGAACACGAGTGTCAATTGAGGTAGTTAGAGTTAATGGATATTAGGCGCATTTTGATCTTGATGATTTGAGGAATTCTAGGTGTTTAATCATAGGTGATGAATTCTAAGTAGGCAATAATCTTTGATGAGATTTATGATGGACCAGTCGTCGAACAAAAATTTTGGATGCTATAGAGAGCCACATTGATCTATCATGGGAGACAATTAAGATCTTGTGAGTTGAACTACTCGGGGTATAATTCAAATATTGTGGCAAACATTCTTTCCCGCTCTTAAGATATGGAGACACTGCTTGATGGTATTTAGTGTATAGAATTTGATTTTTGAGGTTGTAAGCTTGAATGGCCTTAAGAGATGAATTTGCTTAGGGTGGATTATTTCGGGAGACAAATGGGGATTGGAGGAATTGATTTTATTTTGGTGGATTAAGGATTAAATATCCCATGGGGATACTAAATGGATTAGTGGTAAAACATAGTTGTCGACGATTTATTATCGAGGTATTAATGGACTCAAAGAGTTACCGAAAGTTGCTAGTGCTATGGGAGGACTGATTTGCACTAATCTCCGAGTGGTTTTGATGACACCTCTGGGGAAGGTGTGTGATCGAAATGGATGGATTGTCGAAGGTAAATTGAGGAATTGTAGGATCGCAAGCGGTGACTTGATGGAAATTTGATGGATCATGGTTCGAGGGATGGCTGATTCCGAGAAATGACCTCATGGGTTGGCAAACTTGAGAAGCTTTTGCACTTCGAGCTATTTAGATGAGGTTGAAACCGTGAGGCTCGATATGGGACGAGCCAAAGTGGATGATACCTTTACGAGATCCATTTTGGAATGGACCTTTGGGATTGGTGTGTAGCTTGAAGATGTCGATATCGATTGATCCAATGAGGGCGGGGAGTGGTCGTCGAGGCTAGAGAACTTGAACAAGGAGCGACTCTTGACAAGTTTCTATGATGTCGAAGAGGGCAAGAATGAGCTAGACTATGCATCGGTTAAGAGAATAAAATATTTTATTGAGTGGTGTGGCAAAAGTATGAATGAGCTTGGGAAACTCCAGTTTTTGAGAATGAGGTTTGAGAAAACGGGATCATTGGTCCAAATATTGGCCTACAATTAGTAGATGTGATTAAGATTACCAAGGATAAGTGATTGGCATGCAAAGCCGGCAAGTTAGACCTTTCAAGTTTGGAATTGGATAAATATTTTTGGCCTCAAGTGCATGAAGGACCTTGAAAATGATGCAGACAATAGGGTGTCGTACGCGGAAAGACCAGTGCAGATTGTGGGTAAAAGGAGCCACGTGGGAAAGTGAGAAAGTAATGAGGCATCTATACCCCTATCTACTTGAAGAGTTAAGTAGTAATGTAAATTTCAAGGACGAAATTTTTATAGGGGGGAAAGAGTTGTGATATCTTGGAATTTCCCAAACTATTTTGGGCTTTAATTATGAATGTCTTGTCAATTCGCTATTAGTTGAATCTCGCTCTAACGTCCTTTCCCCTTTTTCTCTTTCTCTTCTGCCCCTCCTCCACTTGCTGTCCTTTCCCCCCTATTTTTTTATTGGTTTGACTTTTCAAAACCCCCCCTCTCTCTCTCTACTACTACTACTACTACTACTACTATTACTACAGAAACCGCACAGACATGTGGCTATTTTCTACTACTGCCCCTTCTTCTTATTCTTCTTCATTAGCTGGTTTCCCTCGGTCGCCGAAGTCCTTCTAGGAAAATAGGTACCTTAGACATTGATGGTGTATAAAGTTGGAATCTTTCTCTGCACAGATAATGCCTCCAAACCTTTAGCACAAAAATAATTGCTGCTAACTCTAAATAATGCGTCGAGTAGTTTGCCTCATGAGGCCTTAATTGATGGGATGCGTATAGAACCACTCTTCTTTACTGCATTAGAACACATCCTAACCCTTTATAAGTGTATCACTGTAAATCTCATATCCACCAAAGCTAGACGGAACTGTCAACACCGATGTGGTAGTTAGCTTGTTCTTAAGCACTTGGAAACTACGCTCACACTTATCTGTCTAGTCGAACTTTTCATCCTTTTTCAACAACCGAGTCAGAGGTCTGGCTATTGCAGAAAATCTTTCCACAAACCACCTATAATAGCCAGTCAATCCCAAGAAGCTCCTAACTTTGGTCACCGTCGTTAGCCTTAGCCAATTCTTGATTGCTTCAATCTTGGCCGAGTCCACAGAGATTCCTTCCCTAGAAATTACATGGCCAAAAAATGCTATTCGAGTCAACCAAAACTCGCACTTGTTGAACTTAGCGAACGACTTGTGATCCCAAAGGGTTTATAGCACTATCCCTAAGTGTTGCTCATGTTCCTCCGAACTCCTCGAGTATACCAAGATGTCATCAATAAACATGATCATGAATCGGTCTAGATACTCTTTGAACACCTGGTTCATCAAATCCATAAACGCTATAGGAGTGTTAGTCAGACCAAATGGCATTACCGTAAACTCATAATGACCATAACACGTACGGAATGTTGTCTTCGGTATATCCTCATTTCTAATCCTCAACTGATGATAGCATGTCCTTAGGTCTATCTTGAAAAATGCCAAAGCTCATTGGAGTTGGTCAAACATGTCATCTATCCTTGGCAACAGATACTTGTTCTTGATCGTCACATTATTGAGTTGCTGGTAGAGGATGCAAAGACGCAACGACCCGTCCTTTTTCCTTACAAACAAGACCGGCACTCCCCATGGAGACACACTAGGATGGATAAATCCTTTATCTAGTAGCTCTTACATTTGCACATTTAGCCCCTTTAACTCTGACAACACCATTTGATAAGGTGCCTTGGAAATTGATTCCGTTCTTGGGGCCAACTCAACTATAAACTTTATTTCCCTTTCATGTGGCAACCCTAGCAACTCCTTAGGAAAAACATCCGGAAAATCCCATACTATAGCAATGTTTTCCATCCTTGGTTTCTCCACCAATGTATCCATCACAGTTGTCAAATAACCTTGGCAACCTTCATCCAAAAAATGAGTCACTTCAAGTAATGAAATCAAAGGGATTGAAGGTCCTCCTTGATTTCAAATGAATAAAAAACTACTACTCCCAATAGGATTAAACTGGATTATCTTTCTATGACAATCCACTGTGGCTCGTTGCTTGGTGAGCCAGTCCATGCCAATAATAACATCAAAATCATACATTTCCAGTACAAGCAAGTCTATGCTTCCTTCTCTACCACCAACCACTAACTTGCATCCAGGATATCCAACCACAACAATTATACTAGCCTTGAGCGGGGTAGAAATATTAAAAACTAAACCTAACGATAATTCAACAAATTGCTCAACTACGAAAGAATGGGTAGCACTAGGGTCATACAAAGCATAAGTGGCGTGGTTGTGTAAGAGCACCGTACCTATGACCACGGAGGAAGAATCCTTTGCCCCTTTTTAAGTGATAGCGTACACCTTTCCTTGCACCGAGGGTTGGTTCGGGTTATTCTATGATGCGTACCCTACAGGTGGTCCTATCTACAACTGTTGCCCTGGTGCTCTTATTGTCCTACAGGGGCAATTCCTCACTTGATGGCTTTGTTGGCCACAACCATAACAAGCTCCTGTTGAGGCAGGGCACAAGGCATTTCCATGTTTTCTGCCGCACGGTCGACATGGACCATATGAGCCAGTTGCTTGCTTCCTCACACTATTCCTTTGATTTGGTGAAATATGAGGCCTTCCCCCTGTCATTAGTCTTTTCCCAAACTGATGGTTGTCCCTACTTAGCACAAACCACATTCCATATGCGGTTGCCTTTTCGGCCAGAATGTTTCTCAATCATCTGAGCTCTCGCATATAGCTTATCATAGTCCTTCAAATTCAGGTACACCAAATGATCCCTAATTTCCAACTTTAGCCCGTCTCTGAACCTCTTAGCCTTATCTGCTAGATCCTTGATCAATCTCAGCGCGTATTTCGACAAAGCTGCAAACTTCGCCTCATACTGGTCCACTGACATTTGCTTCTATCGAAGCCGCAGATTCCACCATCTTCTACTCCTAAGCACATTCAGAGAAGTACTTGCTATAGAAAGCTTCCATGAGACACCCCACACCAAGGCTGTACCTTCTGGGACCACTCCCCTTTGAGTAGTCTCCCACCAAGTGCTAACATTTCCTTGCAACTAATAAACTGCCAGCGTCCCATTTTCCTCTTCCGAGCAAATCAGTAAGGCGAAGGTTTTCTCCATTTCCTTAACCCAAAGGGTTGCAAACTCAGGGTCACCCACCATAATGGACTTGGGTGACTTCAGCTTTAGAAATTGCTCTACCAGCTTAAACATTGTTCGCACACGAGGCTCCTCCCTCACCTCAGGGAATGGGGCCTCAATAGGAGCAATGACACTAGTAGTAACAGTGGCAGTAGCCGTAGCAGCGGCGGCAGTAGCTTAAGCCGTTGACTTATCACGGTCTCAAGTGCCTGTAGGATCCCATCTAGCCTAAGATCTCCGAGTGCTCTATCCCAAACTTTAGCTTGCCTCACTACGATCCGTCTGCTAGGAGTTCTTCAATCAGGATTGCTAATTTTGCAGAAATTTTACTAAACCTGCTTTCCAATTCCAACCAAGATTTAGAATTATGAGCAACTCGCTTACTACTAGGGATTCTATAAAAATCACAGGCACATAAAAGAAATTGTATTTCTTAACTAACTATTCCAAACACCCATTGCTCCTTATCACTCCAAGTATTGATCGGGCTCTGATACCAAGTCCGACGAGAATGTCACGCCCCCAACCCTTGAGAATGTGATGATCCCCATTTTCTTTTGTGGTCAAAAGAGTGCGACATGCCAGAATGCGTCGTCGACTATTCTTTTTATCATATAAATATGTGCATGCAAAAGCAATTAATAAATCCCAGTCAAATATCATCAATAGGGATAGTTAGAAACATAGACAATTCAAAATGACCTCATTTAATCCTTAAGAAATAGTACTCATACAACCTTATCCTTGGGCACTATTCCCATAATCATCAAAATACATAAGACAAAAATGGTCGACCTACAGCTAGGTACATCCCTTAAGGACTTGAAAATGGTTAAATAATAATCAGTGAGATAAAATCTTAGTAAGTTTGGGCGCTAAGCCTTGGTTAGGGCACCAATCAACCTCAGGGGTACCTAACAGGCATGGCTCTCATAATAGCAACCAATAATTAAGCAATCCAATCACAAGCAGCTTTATCTCGCGACTGCACATACCCTACATGATATTAGTTACATGGCCACACAAAGGCAAGCAGATAAACACATAATTAGAACACCGCACATCTAATGTTCTATGCACATAGCAATCAAACGTATTCTAATTATACATCTCCCTGCATCAACACGTTTCAGGGCTCTAACCACCTCTACCTCCCCGTGTAACACGCATCAGGGCTCTATCATTTTCTTTGCATAAACACACATTAGGGTCGCCCTCCACTATCTCCCCATGTAACACGCATCAGGACTCTAACATTTTCCCCGCATAAACACGCATTAGGGCCACCCTCCACCCCACGTCACACATGCCTCAAGGCACAAGTGGTCTCATAAGCACACATTATAAACCACACGGGACACACACGAGATCCACATACAAAACAGTTAATATTCCACATATTATCCATAAATCGTCACATTGTGATAATCCGATATAACTCCTGAAATATACGTACTTCAATCAATAAAGCATAAACAAGCAATTCGCAAAGCAGTCAATTGTTGCCTCGTACAATATTCATCTCGCAATACTGCGATCACCGATAATTCTCATAAATCACTATTTACCACAATTACTTATCGGAAAGTAATTAATCTAAACACGAGGAATTATTCTAATTAATAATTATTAAACACAATAATTATAGACAATATAATTTATTATTATTATAATAATAAAACAACATTATACTATTTTTGGAATAAATAAATATAAATAATAAATTAATCACATAATTAACTAAAATCACCATTAATCTCTAATTAACCACCACTAACCCTGATTGACCAAAATAACCATAACTAACCACCTTATCCCGATTAACCTAATTAAACTAACCATAAATGCTATTAATATGCTAAACAAGGGTTTAGAGCCAAAACTTACCGTTTAACAATGGCGAAGTTGTGGTTGCGATGGGGGTGATGAGGTAGACGCATGAGCACCTCCGGGGTGTCGGGACAAGCGACACTATAGCTGAATCTTGGCTGAAGATTCGCCACCATTTGGCCAAAGGGGGAACCAAGGACGGAAAGAGACATCTAATAGCTCGATTAGGCCGGGGATGGCTCTCCAGTCGACTAGGGGATGGCGGACGGTGGCCAGTGGCAGTTGGAGTAGCGACGGTGGCTAGTTCAGCCAAAACCAAAACCGAAAGAGGAAGAGACAAGCTCGGCGAGAAAGACGAGTGGCCAACTCAGGCTAGGACGAGTGGTTGAGCAACAACTCCAGGTGCCAACTGACGCGACTGAACGGCAAGAAGGGAAGGGGGCGACAAATGGGTGGTGGCGGCACGGCCCGACATAGAAACCAGGGGAACGAAAGAAAACCAGAGGAGGGAGGAGAGGTCTGCATTAGAGGAAAATCAAGGTCCGGCTATAGCCCATGGTGGCTCAACGGCAAGCAAGCAGCTCGAGTGAGCTGCTACTGTGACGAGCAACAGCTAGCTGGAGAAATGCAACAACAATTGTAGTGGCGAACAGAAGAGGAAGAGATGAGGATAGGGCTGGTTCAAGCTCGAGACCAATGGCCAATGGCCCACAGGCGGTCTAGTAGTGAGCAGGGGTGGTGGCAGAGCTGCGGTGGTGGTGGCAATGGTGGTGTAGCAACTCAGCAGTAGCAATCAATGGTTTCTAGTCAAAAGAAAATCAAAGGAGAAGAAGAAATGAAGAAGGGGGGCAGCAATGGTCAATACAACAAGAGAGAGAGAGAGAGAGATGGTTTGAAAAGTCAAACCAATAGAAAAAGAGAGAGAAAGGATAGCAAGTGGGGGAGAAAGGGTAGGCAGTAGAGGAGGAAAAAGCATAGGGGAGGGGACGTGAGAGAGAAAGGGGTGTAGGCGACAGCGATGGGAAGAAAGGGACGGAAATAGGAGAGAGAAAGAGAAGAGAGGGAGAAGCACGCACAAGGGAGAGAGAGAGAAAGGGAAGAGGGAAGGAAAAATGGCGGGGTCTTGGGTCCAATTTTCGACTCAGCGGTGTTACATCTGACGTTTCCGAGTATCTAAAAATTTTGGAAAATAATGAGTCTAAAGTCCAATAATTAATCTTGACGTCCTAAAAGTCCAATACCTGAATTTGGATTAAGGCCGAATCGATCAATTGCAACTTTAGTGGGTCTTAGACTAATATGCGGCTTTTAGGACTCACATGTGTGCATGAGTCCTCAATAGCCTTTCCCTTTCAGTCAATATCTCATGAGTGATCAGTTCAGAGCGAGTCTTAACTAACAGTAAATTGACGAAACATTCATCATTAAAGCCCAAAATAGTTTGGGAAATTTCAGGACGTCACAATAGGTTTGGCCTCTAACGTAACTCGCATCTGGACTCCCGCCAAGGTAATAGTTTATTATGTGACCACACGAGCATACCACAAATAAATGATTCCATGCATTGACCAATGTAGACGTGGTGCATACTCAGCATAAAAGTCTATTGCACATTTTTATGTAAAAATAGCATGAAAGAATTGCATGTGATCACGTTTTATTCCAAAACCCGTCTCACTTTCATGCCTTATCAATAAAACATATCATTCTTTGGTTTTTTTTTTTACAAAGCTCCACATATATATGCCCAACACTTCGGGGTTTTGCCTTTTTATAGCCCATGCAACGGTAAGCAAACATCAAGACAATTGTTAGAACAATCAAGCATTTGCTAATTTCAATCAATCACACGACCAATATCATATTGATCCAAGCAGCAATTCAACATACTTTAATAAATACGAACATGTCAAAATTAGCCCTATAATTTAATTATAAATAATAGTACTATTCAAACTTAAATTATAAATAATAATTATTAAAAAATAATTAAGGAAAATTACGAATTTAATAAATAATAATTAAAAACTATTTCTTTTTAATAAAATAATACTAATCAAGATTACCTCACTAATCCCGATTATCATAATTAACCACCATTAATTAGCACTAAGCATGATTAACAATTCGATAAAAGCTAACTATAGTTAATTAATCTAACCATGCTTCCACCTTAGTTAGTTAACCCAACCATGGTTAATTAACCCAACCATAGTCCACTTTCTAACCAACCTTCTAACCATGGTTAATCATAATCAACATCCTAACTAAGGTTAACTATAACCTAATATACTCATAAGCAAGTTTAACAGACTAATCGAGGAATTAGAGTGTAAACTCACCGGCAATGATTCCGACAACACCAGTGCAACAACTATGGCGAGGCGGATGCGTGAGCACCTCCAACTCACCAAAACTAGGTGGCTCGGAAATGGGTCTCGACCGAGGTGGTTTGGACCAAGCTGACCCATGGAGGAGGGAGGCACCGCCGCTGCTTTGGGTGGCTAGGATGGACGCCGACGACTAAACAAAGGGTGGCTGAGGTGGTTGGGAGGCGATTGGCCCGACGGAGTAGAGGTGGAGGCGACTGAGGTGGCTAGTGGATGGCTCAGTTCAAACTAGAATAGAGAGAGAGAGAGAGAGAGAGAGAGAGAGAGAGAGAGAGATGGCTAGTTAGGCGAAGAATGGACGGTGACTCGCAGTGGTTCGCAACGAGCAGACGATGGTCTCTAAGCAGTTTGGCATCTAGGAGATGGTGGCTAGTGTTGCGGCGATGGCAGTCGACGACTAAGGTAGAGAGGACGCAACAACTTGCAATAGTAGGCCGACGAAGGAGAAGAGGAGAAATAGCCGGGTTGAGTGGGATTCGACTAGTCGGTCAACCGCCTTTCGATAGAGGCAGGGGCAGACAGATGGTGGCCAATGGCTGAGGGCTGGTGGCGATCGACGGGTAGGAAAAGCAGTGGCAAGTCAACCCAAATAGCAACAGAAAAATGAGGAGGAGGCGAGGCTTGTTGTAGGCGCAGCTCGAGCACTCGCTGGGGCTTCGGCAGCGAACCAATGAAGCAGCAACGGCGGCAATGGTCAACAAAGGGGGTGACAACAGCAAGAGGCACTGCAACTGTCGTCGGCTATAGCAAAATGAAGAAGAAGAAGAGAAAACCGGAATTTTCTTTGACCCCATAATCCTCTTTCTGGCATTCCCAAGCAAATTGGAATTTTTTGAAAATTAATGAGGCTAAATTCCAATAATTTAATTCCGACATCTAAAAAGCCCGACAATCAAATTTGGATAAAAATCATGGCCAAGTTAATCAATTGCAACTCTAGTATGTCTCAGACTAACTAGTGGCTTTTAAGAATCACGCATACGCAGAAGTCTCTAGTAACCTTTCTTTTTTTATTAGTATCTTGTGAGTAATCAATACAGAACGAGACCTGACTAACAATGCATTGATGAATTATGCATTCATTAAAAATTCCACAATAGGTCGAAAAATTCAAGACATTACAATGTCACTGCAAATTATTTCCTTTTTTTTGCCGACATTAACTTCCCTCACATTCATAGCTGGACTCATCATCCGCTGCCCATCAAACAGACAACAAGTAAAGCACTTTGGCAGTTATTTATCTTACGTTTTTTCTTGAGTTGCCCACGCTTCTTTAATGCTCAAGAACCATCTATTCAAATACCCGAATTAAAATTCTATTTAAAAAGTATTCTATTAGGTAGGTTAACTATCCAATTCCTCTTCACTACTGGTTCATACTTTTGCAACCATCCTTTCACTCAAGCCGATCGCTTAGCTAGCGTGTGCTTAGGTTTTCTCACCGCCTCGGCTTGCTTGCAAAGGAAACTGTTAAGAGAATAAATGCAAATCATGCTCTTGAGCTATCTCTATTCTTGTATGCTTTTACCGCATTTGTCTCGGTAGTTTGTCCTCTCCAACAGGTTCTTAACATGCATTTCACGATCACCATTCCATTCTAAGTGCAAATCAAGGGGCGCAATTCTCAACAACCCAACATTAGGGAAATCAACTATAACGGGCAAATTCTCAAGGCTATGCCTCAAATGAGCGTGCAATTTCACCTGCGTCTGCGATTGCAACAAACTTGTGGATCAGAGCCAAAATTCTTTTGAATTTTTATTATTATTTTCCATCTTTTTCTTTTCTTCTTTTTTTTTCTTTTATCTGTTTCCTCCATCGGGCCTGGTCAATAGAGGTCGTTGGCTCTAGGTGAGGGACACTCGGGCTAGATATGGTGAGTAGAGTAGCCGATTCAAGATGACCAGCCAAACCCAATCAATTGCACTTGCTCTAATGCGATAATGACTATTATATATACATATATGCTACGCCACCTTAATTACAAAGAATTAGGAGGATCTCAGCACTAATTCTCAGTTTCTTTTTTCCGGTGAAAAGATCCGCCTTAGGTAAGTGACTCCTGCACCTATGAAATACAAACTTCTATTGGACCTTATTTTCCTCCCCCACTAATCGAAGGAAATATGTTCATAATTGTAACTCAATAAGGCAAATATGACTACCCCATTGAATGTATGGACTAGTGATACACAAGCAAAAGTCAAACGTGAACTTCAATTCGGATGATGGTGTATGGAGTTGAACATATCTCATACATGTAATCGATACACAAAATTTTCATTGTATTAATATAAGGCAGGATCATGGAATTGCCCGGGAAAAACTGATTCATCCGAGGTTGACAAACTACATCGTCAAGCAAACAGAAATCTGCATTTCCATATCATTTAACTGCGGTACACTCAAACAGTAATAGAGCTCCCAAATCTCAAAAGCACCACCAAGAAACGGTAAAAGGAGGAAACCATATTTACATCTCTCAATAAGTTGGATCCAAAGCTTTCTAAAGCTAAATTATCCTGCATTCACAGAAGAACTTATTGAATCACTACACTGACGTTATTATAAGGCTAGAGTATTCAAGAGTCCTCTTCCACGCATAGAAATCATTTGATGAACTAGTTTCAACGTGAAAGAATCGAATGACTAGTGCAATCCATGGAGACCTTTGCAATCCATAAAATCTGTCACAACATACCCGGACATATATAGATAACCTTATTATTGTCATCTCCCACTACTAACTAGTGGCATAACATGGTTTTTCATGCTATCCGTGCACCCAGTGCTTGTGCTCACAATACTATCCATGTATACATCGATCTTCTCTCCCAATAATTGAACCGTCTCTTCTGTATTCACATCGATACCATTGACCCATGTATGGTAAGCCATTGCTCTGAGTCCCTCAAATTCCATTGCTACTTCCTTCATGGTTGGCCTCTCCTCGCCTTTTATTCTCAAGCATCTCTTTGCAAGATTGGCAACTTCCGCCACTTGCTCATTGTTTTCTCCATTTGCAAGAATTTCCTCAACAATGTGAAACAATTCATCCTTCTTCAATGATGAAAGAAAGTACATTGCCAAGCTCCTCTCTTCTTCCATTCGGTCAAAAGAAAGTGCCTTCTTCCCTGTCAATAGCTCAACTAGCACGACCCCAAAGCTATAAACATCACTCTTTTCTGTCAATTGGTTTGTGAGCAAGTACTCAGGGTCTAAGTATCCCAATGTTCCCTGAACCATAGTCGACAATTGTGTTTGATCAAGTGGGACTAATCTTGAAGCTCCAAAGTCAGAGACTTTCGCAGTGTAATTTGCATCCAAAAGAATGTTTGTTGACTTGACATCTCGATGAATAATGGGAACAGAAGCTGCAGAGTGCAAGTATGAGAGGACTCCAGCAGTTTCCGAAGCGATTTTCAATCGGGTCTCCCAAGACAACTTTGATGATACATTTGGATTGTGGATGTGGTCGAAGAGGGTTCCATTGTTGACAAACTCATACACCAATAGAGGCACTTCTGTTTCCAAACAACATCCCAAAAGCTTGACCACATTACCGTGATTAATCTGAGAAAGCACAATGACTTCATTGATGAACTGTTCGATTTGGCTCTGATCCACAAGCATGGACTTCTTAATCGCAACTACAATGTTATTTGGCAAGGACCCTTTGTAAACGGTACCATATCCTCCTTGACCAACTATTCTGCTCCCATCATAATTGTTGGTAGCCTTCTCTAGCTCTTCAGCACTGAAGATTTTTGCATTGTTTGTGGTTCTATCATATTCATGTAATTTTTGTTGCAAAAGCAAGCCACCATTTTGCTTGAAGTATTGTTCTTTGAGCCTGTTGAGCTTCCTTTTCTTGTGTCCGAAATACATAAAGCCTATACTGAATAGAAGCACTATTATGCCCATAGCAACACCTGCGTATAACACCGGTTTTTTCAGAATGATTAATCACATAATTAACTGCACCGCAAATCATTGTACCATGGGAAAGTAGCCACGTTTTGAAACTTTCTGTAGAATTATACCGCGAGGTTTCCTTAAAAACTTATTAGTTTTGGGACAATTTGAGTCTAAATTAGAACAACGGATTTGATCAAGCTAATCTACCGAAAAAAGAAAAGCATAAGTGCCAAGGCATATTAAAATTGTCATTAATTAACAGGTTTAATTCGACATGAAAGAAGATATGAAGTATAAACTCGAACCAAGTCCAAGAATGCTTATTTTCTTTTCCCAGAATACTACAATATACTTGCTTACAGTTTTCTAGGTCTTATGCAACCAAATCCACGTCTTAAAGCATGCATGTATAGAGACTTTTCAGTCGAACTATGCACGAGCTTAAATAACTCAATACAAGCCCTACCTCTATATCTAGCTATATCCCTTTTGATGACATGAAAATGGCAAGGACTAGTAACTTTAAAGATATCTTCTCAAATGGATTAGTATATGTTACAGAGGCAGTGTACGACTTCCTCTTTGACTTGTGTCATCACCTCGGATAAATTTTGTCATATTACTAGTAATTGACTTCCTATCTAAATTGTATCATGATAAATATGGCCTGTGCAAAAAATGAAAAGGCTACACGGGTTGAGTATCACATATGAGAAAGACGAAACAATCATAACTATCAGTCCTTAGATGTTAATCAAAACATTAGAGAGAAAGGAACAAGTTTGACTAGTGAGATTTTCCTATTGTTAGGTGGTCTTGGGCCTCTCTCACCCTAAAAGCTAGCTCAAGAGATGAGCCTTTCCCTCACTCTTATAAACTGACCACTTGCCCTTTCCACAACCAATATGGGACATCCTCAACAATCTCCCCCCTCACACATCAGGTCTGGGCCGGAGACACGACGACTCGTAACTCTCTTGAGTGACTCTTGGGTCTAGACTTGTTGGCATCCTCAACAATCTCGCCCTCACATATTGGGCCTAGGTTAGAGACACAACAACTCGTAACTCTCCCATGTGACTCTTTTTGGATCCAGACGTATTGGCAAACCTAGGCTCTAATATTAGTGTTTGATAATCTTGGGCTTCCTCACCCCAAAAGCTAGTTCAAGAAGTGATGCTTTCCCTCACACTTATAAACTAACTACCTACCCCTTCCACAACCAATGTAGGACATCCTCAACACCTATAACATATAATTAAGATTTATGATATGGGAAGGCGGCTGACCAAATCATTGAGTTGTTCCAAGTCTTCTATACCTATCTATAGAAACAGCAATTTTGTGACTGCAGAGATTTTCCTGGTCATCATTTCGACAAATCCAATCCCCTCGCCTGTCCACGCTATAATTGTACGATTAATAGCACTGAAGATGACGCGTTTACAAGCCTTGCAGGAGGGATATTAATATTCGCACGGTAATTTCAATAGATGGAAAATGTACTCGCATGTAGCCAAAGCCCAAGGTCATCAAGTCAAGAATTGGGAAAAAAGAAAAGAAAAGAAGAAGCTAGAGTACAGACATTGACGTGAATGAATTCAGTCTATATCTGAATTATTAGAAAGCTCAATTGTGATGTAATTAGTAACGTGTGATGTACTTTAATGCGTTAGATCATCTCATTTGTCTTCTGCATAGAAACTTCAGTGAAAAGGGCATAGAAAAGTTTCATTTTGAATTTTCCCAAGAAAGGGAAATAGTGGACGAAAAATTGGGCGAAAATGTGAACAGTTAATTTTCTCATACGCCACAAAGATATTAAATTATATGTTCATGAAATCAGCCAGGATGGTATGTTTTTGGAGTTAGGCACTCCAAGTATGATGAAAGAACTTACCAACCAAAATCTTCATCAAATTTGATGAGTTTGATGAGTCAACAACACACCCTTGTCCATTTCCACCGCCCTTCTTGCCATCACCATGATAACCCTTGGGGCATAAACATGTATAACTCCCTTCAATATTTTGGCAAATTTCCTCACATGGATTCTGCTCCACACATTCATCAATATCTATAAAATTTAAACACACATGCCAAATAAATATAATCTTCTCATATCATAAATTTACAAAAGACAAGTTAGGAAATGTCGATGTTATCAACATACCATGACAACCATTTTCAAGGTAAGGATTGCCTCGGTAACCTTCTGGACAATTGCACTTGTACCCAGATCCATTTTCCGCGTTGGTGCAAGTGGTGTTTTTGGTGCACATGTAACTCATGCTATTCTTGGCATTCTCGCATGTTTGATTCCCTATAGCCCAGTCAAGAACTAGAGTAGACTTGTTAAATTTAAGTTGCGAAAGATCCTCAGCCTTGAAGTGGTAGAAGCTGTTTTCGGCAACGAAGGCATAGCTACATGGATTGAAATCCAGGATGTCGGAATGATTGTAAAAGCTCTTAATGGTGACTTCATAGATGAAGGAGTCCCTAGGAATGCTCGTCTCACAACAACCGATACCAGAACACGACCCGTTGGTAACGTCCGAAATGTTGCTGCACGAAGACATACACCCGAAAGAAAACTCCCCATGGCCATCTAGGAAGGAGGCTGATGTGTCGCAACCAACGGCAATGAACTTGTTCTTGGTGTTGGATATGGGGAATTCAGGTTGTCTGAGAATCGCAGAACTGCTTGAAGACTCATCACGCCCGAAAGAGTTGTAGCAGTCTCGACTGGTCCACATGGCTATTTCCATCTCGTGATTCTCCAGAGAGATGTTGAGTATTTGCAAGGTACTATTTTTTCTATACATGTAAGGGGTGGGAGGGTTAGTAGAATGATCACAATCGATAATAAATGATGAGCGATCAATGTGGCAGTCGGAATTGCTGTCACTCCGTCCAAAGGGATATGGAATTTCAAGGTCTCCACAAAAACTTTGGCATCCGGGTTTCGTCAATGAATCAACAGCTTCTGCTATGCGATTCTGGCGTGGAACCAATACAGCCCCAAGCACTACAACTTTCAAGAGAAGCATGTGGATGACCATGGTTCTTCCTTCAACTCTCTGCATATGATATTTTCTTTTTTCTTTTGATGAATTAAGTTGATGGGTTGGGGGGATATATAAGGGGAAGTGAGGTGCGTTTTTTTCTTTTTCGTTTTTTTTTTTTCTGGTCAACTGTAGTTATTGGCTTAGCTCATCACGCTGTGGAGTTAACATCAGCTGGTTCCTGGATACTTCCACGAGACGATTCAAAATGATAATTCCGCGTGTGACGAAGTCTTGTGCAGTGCGGTGCAGGTTCAAATTTTCCAAATGCTTGATTTATTTGAGATTTATTTCTTGAATCTTTCGTCGCTACTCATAGAGAAAAGCAAGCCATTGTGGGCCAGAGACTGGCGTACAATTGTCAAAGAAGAGCTACTCCTACTTTCCAAATAATCCGTGGGAAACAAGAAGTCTTGGTCTTCTCCTTTCCCAATCGATTTTTTATACTTCCGTACATTGGGGATCCTCTGTGCATGGCAAATATTTCTTTTGGGGGGTTGATTAATGTAAAAATTGAAAGATGATAGTGAAAGGGGAAGACCTAACCTCTCTTTTTTACTACACCGTAACTCTTGGCCATCAAGTGCCAATGATCGACGGAAAGGGCAACTAGTTAACAAATTTCATTAGTTAACTTAGAATAAGTTATAATTATCTTAGCAGTTTCTCTCTACATATCCTTTGATTTCTTTGGAGAGACAGATTGAAAATCCCAGCCGCCAATGTAATTGGACGACGCATTGAGAGATGATATGCGTTCCAACTCAATAGCTTATTATTTAGGGCTTCAACGCTCTCCATCATAAGCATCTACAAACTTTTTAAATGGGCCTTTTGCCAACTAATAATACATGTCCCCTTGTCAAATTTTCAATAGATATCTGGCCGCAAGAAATTGATCTACACTGATAAATTGACACATAATACTTACATGTGCAGGTCAAATCACATTGATAATCTAAATCTATCGGTAAGAAAATCAACATTATCTAGAGAATTTCCTTCGGCAATAGTAAAATTGTATCAATCGGTAACAGAGCCTAGATATGGCTGGACGTTATTGTCTTGAGCTGAATGTCGAAATAGTCAATTTGAGAAGACAAGTGCAACATCTCCAATAACAATTCGAGCAATCTCGATTGTTAAGGTCCGACGATCCCCATTTAACTCTTGGTCGTTAAATGATAGTGATTCATGGAAAAAGCTAACTAGCCACAAACTTTTATCAATCAAAAGACAGCAACGTATAACAACCATAGAAATTTGTCTCGACAAAATCCTTAAATTTCTTTTGATGGACTGCTTGAAAATACAAAATTACTAAAAAAGTCCTTAACAAGGATGGAAATTTATTCCTAAACTTTTAAATTTGGTTAATTTAGTTATAAATATTTTAATAATTTACCAATATAATAATTTCGACCAATTTTAATATGTAATCACTTATGTGGATGACAATCATCCTACATAACATAACTAGTATTGTCATAGATAGTTTTTGCAATTTTTTTAGATTTTCTTAGATTTTCTTTTCTTTTCTTTTCTTTTTTTGCTTTTCACTGTGGGTCAGCAAGGGCAAAATAGTAATTCAAGGACAGTTTATTGCAGTTTTGCTTTTGGACTAGAATGCGAGAATTCCTCGTATTACTGTGAATCCAAGTGGTGCTTAAAACGTGTCCCCAATATTTTTCCGCCAACAAAAAGTTTCGTCAAGGTTGGACAAGCTCTCTCGTCGAATAAACTCAAATCAGCAGTTGCGTACCATTCGGACTAGTTTATGACAACACTGGGAGAAAAGAGCAGGAAACCATTTCGACCCAAACAATAATGCACAGCTCGTGGTCCTCGACAGAAATGTTGAGTATTTCGATGTTAGAACTTCTGTTTGCCATGTAAGGTGCAGGAGGGTTGGTAAAGTTATCACAATAGAGTAAATGATGGGCGATTGATGTGGGGATCACTGTCGCTTGGTCCGAAGGGGTATGGAATTGAGAGGTTTCCGCAAGAACTTCGGCATCCGGGCTTTGGTCATTAAAACAGCAGCTCCTGCGATGTGATTGTGGCATGGACCCAATATGACGGTCCCAAGCACCACAACTTTCAAGAACAGCTCATCGTTGACCTTGGTTCTTCCTTCAACTATCTTCTTACTTTTTTGCTGTTTCATTAATTTGATGGGTTCGGGGGTATATAAGGTGAAGTAAGATGTTTTTTTAATCTTATTTTTTCGTTTTTCTTCTCGTCAAGTAATTGTCGTTATAGTCTAAATTTAAGTTGTGGAGTCAGCATCAGTTGGCCATACCCACTTGCATGAGACGACAATTCCTCATTTGACAAAGTCTTCGCGGTGCAGTGCACGTCACTTTCGAAAAGTTAGTAATGTAAATTTTACATACTTTTCTCGAATCTTTCTTAGCTACTCATCGAGAAGACAAGTTTTTCTGGGCGGAGACTGGAGCACTGTTGTCACGAAATGAGCAGTTCTTATTTTTCAAATAATCTCCAAAATATTAATCTATGATTCTAGAGTTTAAGAAGATGTCTCTCCCTCCGTTGGAATACGAAAATGTCTGGTCTTCTCTTTTCCCTATCGATTTTTTATGCAATCGCGGTGTCTAAATCTGCAAAATAGAAAACATAATCCTTAAAACAAATTACATCTTTTAATTCAGAGCAAACCCGCAGATATGGTCTAGATCTGATCATTGCTAAGAAAATAGGACTTTGGGAGTCTGAAATTGATTTTCAGGAATTTATTAAGGGCCATCCGTGAAGTTTCAGGTAAATGCCAAGTCAACGGGTCGGTTTCCCCGACAATTTCTCGAGTACGACAATGTCTAATTAGGATTTGTCATTGGCCGCCAACATTGACTGCATCTGCTTTCATACGGTGCCGAGACTTGAGAAGTCAAGCAAAACGAGAGTACGCGTATGCTGCGGGGGAGATCACAACCCCAAAACAGGAGAATGAGGATGAGAAAGAAAGAAATCAACAAGAGTGGACTAGTTTGAGCTAGTGATTATATGCATGAAATGTGTTTCAAGGTGGATGGGTTTCTGGAAAATTTGTATTTTTCTGTTATAGACTATATATATGCATTCTGAAAAGGAATAGCTAGTAGCTTCAAAATAATTAATCAACTAGCTTTAAAGAGGTAAAATATAAATTTTTGCAATTGTTGCGTTACAAAATTCATATTTCTATTTACCAAAAAAATAATTCATATTTCTAAATAAGATGCCATTATATACTTTTAAATTAAGATAAGATATGTCACACGTGGAATTATTTTCCTTTTTATGGGCTAGAATTTCTAATTAATAAGGATTGTGGTTAATATGTATTTGCAGAGAACTGCCATCGCAAATAATTTTATTTTTTCTTTAATCTAGTACCTGTGTTGACTTATTTTGTTAAATTTTCATAATTTCAAGGAACATCCTATCTTGCTACCATGGCGGTTACAAAGAAATGCAATCACAATTACCGAAAGTCATTTTGAAGAAACCAAGCTAATCGAACTAGAAGCAAAATGGAGCTAATAGGAAAAAGTGTTAGAAAACTCTTAAATCTATTATATTGATATCAATTTAATCATAAACCTTTTAATGGTATCAATTAGTCAAAAAAAATTTGATCTAAAGTTTAAGACAATGTCTACCTCCGTGGGAAAACAAAAGTCTTGGTCTTCTCCTTTACCAATCTATTTTTGAAAGTTGGAATATTGGGGCAAAAGTTGATAGGGAAAGGAGAAGACTTGACTCTTCGTCTTTTACGAAGAAAGAGGCTCCTCGGTAAATTCTATGATACACCAATTCTAAAACAGAATGTTGCACCGTAAATCTCGATTGTTAAATGACAATCTCGTCGTTTTTTAACGAATTCCATCAGTTGAGCACCAAGAACTAATGATAATCTTAGAAATTTCCCTCCAAAGTATCCTTAAATTTCTTTGTAGACCTTTCGAAAATCCTAAACTACCTGCGTATCAAATGACGCATTGGTAAATGATGACGGCCCAACTCATTAACTTATTAATTAGGGCTCCCACTCTCACCACCACATGTTTGGTTTTGATTTTTTAAAATAGAACGAGACTTCACTTATTATCTTTTCTAATAAACTTTGAATGCATCATTGATAGAGAATATCAACGATGCAGGCTGCTTTCATGACATGACCAAGACTTGATAACTCAAGCAAAAACAATAGTAAACGCATGCAGTGGGGAAGAGATCACAATTCCAAACAGGAGAATGAGAAAGATGAAAAATCAACAAGAGCAGAAGACTGGTTTGAGCTGGGGATTGTTGGCATGAAATGTGTTTCAAGGTGGATGGGTTTATACTCTGAAAAATTTGTATTTTCCTGTCTTTAGATTGTATATATGCATTCTGAAAAATAATAACGGATAGCTTCAAAATAATTAATCGACAAGTGTTAAAGAGGTAAAATATAAAAAAATTTTAATTATTGTGTTACAAAAATTGAGATTTCCAAATAAGATTCCATTATGTATTTTTAAATTAAGACAAGATACGTCACACACAGATAATTTTTTTTCTTTTTCTGGGATATAATTTCTAACTAATATGGATTGCGGTTGATACATATTTGCGCAGAATTATCATCGCCAAGAATTTTGTTTTTCCTGTTTCTTTTTCTGGTCAAGTAACTGTAGGTATTGGCTTTAGTTCAAGCTGTGGAGTTAACATCAGCGGGGCCTGAAGACTTGCATTGCATGAGACGATTCCACGACAATTCCTCGGGGGACGAAGTCAGCGCACCGCACGTTTGAATGTTCCAAATGCATGATTTATTTGACATATATTTCTCGAATCTTTCGTCGCTGCTCATCGAGAAAAACAATTCGACCAAGACATAATAATGCACCGTAACTCTCGGTCGTTGGGTGGCAATGATCGATGAAAAAGGCCAACTAGTTAACAAATTCCATTAGTTAACTTACAATAAGGTATATTTATTTTAGCAATTTCTCTCTACAAATCCTTTGATTTCTTCGGAGAGACCAATTGAAAATCCCAGCCGCTGATTTAATTGGACGACGCATTGATAGATTATCTGCATCCCAACTTAATAACTTATTAATTTGAGCTTCGACACTCTTTATCATAAGCATCTACAAACTTTTCAATTGGGCCATTTGCCAACTGATGATACAAGTCCCCTTGTCAAATTTCCAATAGAAATCTGGCCGGTGGAAATGAATCAACACCGACGAATTGACACATGCTACTTACATGGGCAAGTCAAATCACATCGATAATCTAAATCCATTGGTAAGAAAATCGACATTACCTGGAGTGTTTCCTTTGGCAATAGTAAAATTGTATCAGTTGGTAACAGAGCCTACATATGGCTGGACGTTATTGGCTTGAGCTAAATGTCAACGCGCACTGCACCCGTAGCCCGTGTACATGACCACTGTGATGTCGAAAAAGCCGATTTGAGAAGATAAGTGCAGCATCTCCAACAACAGAGGAATCTCGATTGTTAAGGCCTGACGATCCCCATCATGACCATGAAGAGGAAGAATACGAAGAGGAGATTAACCCCCTCCATGATGTTCATTTTTGACGCAGCTTGTGAAGTGGCTCCTCTGCATCACTGGTGTTGGAATCGTGATTCTAATGATTTCGATGTTAATGTAGACATTTCAAACTTCCAAGGCACTATGCATCGGAAGACTTCGTTGATTGGCTCGACACAACCGAGCAAGTTTTCGATTATGAGAATACAGCGGAGAATCGAAAGATGAAGTTTGTGGCCATCAAGCTTTAAAAAGCATACTTCAATTTGGTGGGAAAATCTAGAGTGTCAAAGACTCGTAAAGGAAAGCAGTGTATTGAAGCATGCTTCGATTTAGTTTTAAGTATTTTGACAACTTGTCAATTTAGTCATCTCTATTAATTTTGATCAAAAATCGCTAACGTGAACGCCGACCAACGTTGGCCATCTATGACTTGGCCAGCATTAACATGAACAAATTTTGCAATTTTTTTAAAAAATTTTTCCTTCCTCTTTTTTTCCCATTTCCTTCCCTTTGGCTTGTGGCTGGCACTCAGCCTTGGCCAGCGACTAGCAAATGAGCGCTAGCAAGGGTGTCATGGCCTTTCCCAAATTTGGAGAGAGCATGACCCTCAAAAGGAATAAATGGAAAAGAATTTTAAAACTACCAAACATTTGTTGATAATGAACATCGCCATACATAGATAGCTTGTGTAATTTCTCTTGTCGATGACATATAATACCATTTTTATTTTCTTATAATCAATATCAAAAAATTTTACTTCCTTTCTACCACAATGAATTCTCTTTAATATCAATCAAAATATTTTCTTCATAAAGATTCCCACTTCTCCTTCTTCTTCTTTTCAGATATGACAGATAGAAAGCGCTATTTATCGAAAGAGAAGCATTGGTTGAGAGTTCATTCATTATTTGCGAGTCACTTTGAAAATTCCTACAATTGATTGTGACGTCATAGTGTGAATCACGATGGTCTTGTCAAGGCTTCTTTAGTGAAAAGCGGGAGAAAGTGGATGTCAGTTGCATTTGATGCTTTCTACGAAGAATGGGACCGCATGCATCTTTGTTTTAGGCTAAAAGAGCAAAAAAGTTGCTTTTCTTTGGAGAATCTAAATCAAGAGCAACAGCGTTAAAATTTTCTACTTTGATTTTACCTAGAGTTACTTGGTCAAGTCGGGTATGGCTTCTAAGCGAGAAAAAAAAAATGAAAGAATCTATTTAGTTTTATTAACTACTACAACAAAGTATGTCTGGGTTAGTAAACATACATAAATTAATATTTAGGTATTCACCTAATAAATTAGTGTTACCATTAGCAGGACAAGTCCCTTTTTTTCTAATTAATGTAGACAAGAGTGAGAATAAAGCTCGGGGAAAGTACTAAAAAAATCATAAATCTTTTGCATTGACACTAATTCAATCAAAAATCTTTCCATTGAAACAATTTTGTTCTAAAATTTTTTATATCGATACCAATTCAGTTGATTCGGTCAATTTAGGCCAGAAATCGCTAACGTAGATACTAACCGTCTTATATGACATAGCTGGTATTAACACCGACATTTTTTAAATGATTTTAATATATTTTTTTGAAATTTTGAAATTTTTATTAATTTTTTTTTCCTTTCCTCTCTTTTCTTTCTTTTCTTTTTTCTTTTTTTCACTATGGCCAGCAAGTGTCATCCAAGTTTGTTGGGCGAGGTCACAAAGCCCTCGCTAGTGGCCAATGAGGGTTGTGGCCCTCACCCGGATCCAGACAACCCATAATGCGGGGTCGCTAGAGGCTTGTGCTGCCCAGTAGCTCGGTGGCCACGATTCCATCGTTGCTTGGCTCCTCAGACCATTCGAAGTTGGAGCGACCGTGGTTTGGCTGGATGAGTAGGGAAACAGAGAAAAAAGAACTGACGTGAAAGAAGCAAAAGCGAAAGGAAAACTGAAACCAAACTTGGGCCGGGATGTGAGCGTCGATGGTGAAGAGGAAGCGGCTGAAATCTCTAGAATTGCCGCAGTCCTGTAGAGTCCATGCCCCAACTCTAGAACCTCGTATACGAAGATCCTCTCCCGCGGCCACCTGCGCCTCGCCTGCATCCGGGCAAGGGCTTTGCAGCCCTCAAAGCTATGTTAAATCAAGAGCATAAAGCTATGTTGCAATGTGGCCATAGAATTTTCTTCTAGTCACTTCACTACTTGTATGTTGGATCATATTCCCAAATAATATTGGACAAGTAAGACCCAAAAAGATCACTAATTCTAACACTATGTGAGATTTTATGAAATTTTTTTTTTTGGTAAGGTAAGTTTGTATTAAATCGACCATAGAAATGTACAACAGAGGGGGGAAAGGCATGGTACCCGCAAACACTCGACTGGACGACATGTCAGTGGAGTATAAGGGTACCACAATCCCCCAAAAGGAAGGGAAAAATTACAAGCTAGGGATATAGGACCGGAGACCCATATCATCCTAAGTTATGCCGGGGTCGGTTCTACTCCAAAAATCCGGGGGTCTATCCCCCAACTCCGCTGCATCCTTATATTTCTAGGAGTGTCTTCCACCGACTTGAAAGTAAGGCCTTTGTCTTTAACCGCCTTATAAAGCTAAAGCTTCATGGAAGGTGCATAGAGGTTGTGCTTAAGGAAGAGCATATTATTCCTAGTCTTCCAAATAATATAACATAGAATACCAAAGGAAAACCGTGCCATCTCTCAGTAGAATCCTTTTCTAGACATATGATTAATAGCCCAGATGAGATTATCCGACCACACAAAATTGCTCTAAGGGAGATTACACTTCGCAGCCCAAAACTTAGCCAGGGAGTGGGATATACAGCAGTCAAAAAAGAGGTGATTGACTGAATCAGGCCTACTGTTGCAGAGAGCACAGACCGAATTAGGAATCCTACCAATAGACATAAGGAAAGCCTGGGTAGGAAGTCGATTCTTGGTAATAAGCCAGAGAAGAAATTGATGTCTAGGTGTCAAGGCCTTGTCCCAAACAAACGCGGACCAATGAACCAGGTTTGATTTATGTCGGACTGTGGCCCAGGCCGACGCCATTGAAAAGTTTCCTCCGGTGTTCTCCACCCATGTGGAGATGTCCTGGCTAGTTGAGAGATGGGGGATTGGCATTTGCCACGATAGCAGCACTTGGAGTAGCTGACACCCTTCAAGAGAATATAATTCCTTGGCCTTTGCTTGTCTAAGTAAGTCTGATTGGTATATGTCGCTGTTTGAAAATACTGAGTTAAGGGGACCCAATTCTAGCCATGGATCAAACCAAAGCGATATAGATTCCCCATCTCCTAGTTTCCATCCGAAATGGGATTGAAATTCAACCCTCAATGCAAAAATCTTCCGCCAAGCCCAAGAACAATGGGTAGGAGTTGAAAAGATCCAAAAGTTCTCTCTTTTAAGATAAGTAACATATATCATTTTGCACCATAATGATTCTTTATCAGTAAAGAGCAACCAGATATGTTTAGCCATGGCTGCTTTGTTACTGTCCATGATTCTTCTTATACCAAGGCCTCTTTCTTGAAATGGGAGACACACATCACCTCAAGCCACCTTTGCACCTCCCGAACCCATGGTTGGGCACTTCCAGAGGAATTGTCTACATGTTTGTTCAATCTTATCCACTACCGAAGAAGGGAGCTAAAAGATGGATGTCTAATAGGCTTGAATGGCATGTAGCACCGATTTGATAAGTTGCAACGGCCTGCAAAGGAAAGGAAACGATGGGTCCATGACTGGACTCTAGCAGTGAGACGGCATACTACGGCATTACAGTCCACTTTGCTTAGACACGAAGTAATGATGGGCACACCTAGATATCGCACAGGAAGGGAGCCAAGATTGAAGCCGAGAGTTTATAAAATCTGGTTCTTAGTATTCTCAGTGCCTCTTGAAATAAAAACTTCACTCTTATTTGCATTAGGAACCAGACCACTCCACGAAGAGAATAAGGTGAGCCTGTTTTGGATGCAAGAGATAGAGGCAAGTCTTGCCTCACTGAAAAGAAGAACATCATCCGCAAAAAATAAGTGAGATAGCTGTGTTGCTTTGCACCTCCAATGGTATCGAAACTCCGGATGCCGAGTATGAGCATCAAGTATCCCAGTGAAAACCTCCATGATTAGAGTGAAGAGATATGGAGACATAGGGTCACCTTGTCTTATACCTCGTCCACTTGCAAAGAAACCATGGAGTTCACCATTAATAGATAAGGAAAATTTTGGTGTCCGGAAATGAGGATATTGTCACTGATTCTCCTGCCTTTAACAAATGCAGTTTGTGCTGGACTGATTAAAGTAGGAAGAACCGCAGCAATTCTAGTTGAGAATATGTCGCGACCTATTTTTTTCGTCCCGGATGGGGGAATGGAAATATCGGAATAAATAACTAGGTTTAGGGGTATTGTCCAAAGGGTGGGTCCAGGACCCTTATTAGACATGGGCTCTCCCAAGCCCATACCCTGTGCGACGTTGGAAGTTCATGAAAATCTTCAAATGAGGAGTCGCCACTAGCCTATTGGGGTCGGCTAGAAACCAAGTGAGGCATGAGAGTGGGCCTCACTTTCTACGTAACTAGAGATTTTAGGGTCGGGGACTTGATTACACTAATTAACCAATTAGTGCCCTTTTGGTACCTAATCTTGTTCATTTCAAAAAGGAATTTTGTCAGGTAGTTTGGATTGATTTTAAAATTAACCACTAACATATGAGGTGATCATGCGGGTGCGCAATCATCAAAATAGTAATCAGCAATTAAAGAAAGCATTAAATAAATTGCGAACGAAAATAAATCCTAATTAAACTAAGGGGGAAGCCATAATCATCACATCCCAAGCGTGCTATCAAGGGCAATTGTATTCAAGGATAATTAACCTTAAGGTGAAGCTGGGAAGGCTTGTACGATTTTAAGCACAATCTTAGGCCGATGATTTTCCAACACTTTTTTAAAGAGAAAATGGTCCAAGAATTATTTTAGAGCTTTTTGGGAAACTCTAAAACAAACTATGAGTTTTTGGGATTTTTGAATTTTTTTGGAATTTTCAATATTTTAATCTTTTCTGGTTTTTTTAATTAAAAAATATTATTATTTTTTATTTTTTTATGATTTTTCAGGTTTCTGAATTTTCCATGAATTTTCTGAATTTTCTGAATTTTTTTATGATTTTTTAATATTTTTTATGTTTTTTATGATTTTCTGAATTTATGATTTTTTTTTGGATTTTTTTTAAAGGAAATGATCCGGACCGGGTCAGGAAACCCGGCCCTACAGACCCGATTCGGACCCTGCCGGTCCGGGTTGGGCTAAAGAACCCGGACCGGCCTTAAGCCCACTAAAAAACAAAACAAAAGGGCCCACACGAATTTCTTAAAAAAGCCCAATTTTGATTTCTAATTTTTTCTAGCCCAATTAAGAAAACCAGCCCATGGCCGAACTCAACCCAACTGAAGCAGGCCCACGGCGAAGCCCATCCTCTATTTTTTATTTTCGGCCTTTTCTTTGTTTTTCTGATTTTTCTATTTTTTATTTCTTTTTCCCCTTTTCCCCTTTTTTAATGTTTTCTTTTTTTTATTTTTATTTTTTAATCTTTTTCCTAGCCTTCTTCTTCTTCACGCCTGCATGCCTCCCCATGCACGCCCCACGCCCTCTTCGCCTGCATACACGACGGAAACCTACACCCTCCACCGCGCCGCCGCCGACGTCACCGAAAGTCCTTATCGGCCCTAATAAAATCGCCCTAGCGTCGTCCGGCGTCGGTCGTTCTATCCGGCCGACACCAAACCTCGCCGGCGATGGCCTCCGGTGACTCTCGAAGCTCTCCGTCGCCGGGGCAAAAAACTCCTCTCCGATCAAAAACCGAGAAGAAATCTCACTAGGATGGCCATAACACTAAGAGAATCGATCAAACATTTAGAATACTAAGATATCGAGGACGAAACCGATTATGCAAATTCTGGATCTCCTTCATGCATTTCATCAAACACCTAATGGGCGTTACCGGATTCGGATATCTCCAGCTCAACCGAGCCTCTAATGTACTCTAGAGGCCTTCAGACATAACATACGGGGATGCAGGAGCAGAACGCAAAGGCGACAAAGGCCGGAGCTCGTGCGAGTCAGCCGACCGCAAGCTCCGGCCGATCTCGTCCGAAAACCAAAGGGGGAAAACCAACCTGTTTAGCTTGAGAAAGACGCCGGGATGCCGTCGGACAGGCTCGTGCATGGCCGAACTCTTCTTTCTCTGGCTCTCGATCGTTGAGTTCACCTTCGGACGTCGCTGGATGGGCTCGTGGGTGGCTTAAACCGGAACAACAGATCTTTTCTTCTTTGTTTTTCTTTCTTGCTAACCTGTTTCCGACGCCGGAGTTGAAGCACGGCGGAGGGTTGACGGCGGCGGGTCAGTCGCGGCGGCCGGCCATTTCTCCTTTCCTCCGTTTTCTCTTCTCTTCTCTGCTGGTCTCTCAGTTTTTCCTCCGTGTGTCTGTGTTCTGCCTCCCCTCCTTCTTTCCTCTCTTGGTTCTCGGTTTTTTTTCTCTCGAGCCCCCCTCAGCTCTCGCTCGGTTCTTTTTTTTTTTCGCCCTCTGCTGGTCTGTTTTTTCTGCTCTCTCACGTGCTCTGATTTGCTGCTGCGTTTGACCTCTCTTTCGGCCCTGACTTGCTGCTCCGTCTGACTTGTTGCTGTTGCTTTGCTACTGCCCCCTCTGCTGACTTCCTGCTGTTGCTTTGCTGCTACTCCTCCTGCTGACCTGCTGCCGCCGCTTTTTTTTATTTCTGTTCTGCAGGTTCTTGCGCGTGGAGAAGAAACGAGCAAGAAGAAGGCCGAGAGGGCCGGGCCGAGGCAAGGGGAGAGGAAGGTGGGCCGAGCCCATGCGGGGATGAAAAGAAGAAGGGAAAAGGGGCCGGGTAGGCCCAACCTCGGCCCGAACCCACCCCCCTTTTTTTTAAATTTGATTTTTTTATCTAATTAATTTTAAAACTAGTGATGCAAATGCTCCTAATGTCTATATGCAATGTAATTTCAATGAAAGAATTTTTTTGTTAAGAGATTAGAAACTAATCTCTAATTTTCCAATGTAGTTAATAAATGCTAAAACAAATTGCCAAAATTTAAGTGTTAACAGAATATCTCAGTGATACACTTGTAAATTGTATTACAACAAGCAATAGGACGAAAATCTGATACCAATGTTGCATTGGGGATTTTGGGCACCAGAGCAATGATAGTATTGTTGATTTCCTTGAGCAAGCAGCCGGATTCAAGGAAATCCGAGATCGCTTCGATGACTGATGGGCCAACTTTGTCCCAATTCTTTTTAAAGAAATCAGCATTATAGCCATCTAGGCCGAGGGCTTTATTGCTAGCCAATGTGAGATTTTATGAATTTAGTGTCAACTATTCCAAAAATTTAAGTTATTAGATGGAAATGTTATTTTTTTCATTTAAATACCTTATCATATATTACCACATTTCATAGATAACGGAAGGCATAAGTACAATCACAACGAGAAAACTAAGAACAATAAGATGTGTTCCATTTAAGCTCTTGGCCTTCATTTTCTTAGATGTCAAACGATCTTCCTTTTTCCGAGAAGGAGTTCTCCGGAATGGGAATGCTTTGCCGCTTGAAATGACCAACCAAATAGAAAAACCATTACGACTATTTCTCTCTTTTATTCCAAATCATAGTAGAATTGTACCCAAAAGCAAAGGACTTTTCCATTAAATTTTGTTTGATTGAGCCAATTTCACGTAGTGACTCCATGTCAGTTCAACTTTTTTTTTCCCTCTTTTTGTCGGCCAAATGATTCAGATCATCACTCCTTATAGACTAAGAAGTCCTCTTCATCAAGGACAGTAAGAGTGAAATGGAATTTTCAGAAAAGCTTCGAGAGGCACACAACATGGGACCCCTTTATTAATGGAATTTCATACGAAATTGGTTGATATCTGACAGGCATAGAGACGGCTTAAACAAAGTCTCTTGTCGATATAATTGCTACTTTAATTCTCCAATAAAAGTTGTGGCTTATAGTTCTTGTGCACAAATGATGACAATAAGAGTTTTATTTTGCAATATTCGGGGAAGAAAAGTTTTAACTATTTTTGCTATGTCTATCCCGAAAGTTGAGGATTTGATATTGATCAAACTATCTTCTTTATCAAGAATCCTACTTTTACTTTTCCTTTCATTTTGAGTAGAGGTGGCCACATTGCGACATTACAATGTGAATGTCTTGTCAAGGCTTCTTTAGTGAAGAGCGAGAGGGAGTGGATGTCAGTTGTATATGATGTTTTGGACAAGGAATGGGACCAAATGCATCTTGTTTTTAAGCTAAAAAGAGCAAAAGAAAGTTGCTTTTCTTTGGAGAGTCTAAATCAAGTGCAAAAGCCATAGAAATTTCTACTTTAATTCCTAGAGTTACTTGGTTAAAATCAGGTATAGCTACTAAATGAAGAAAAAAAGGATCTATTTGGTTTTATTAACTGCTACAGCAAAGTAGGTCTAGGTTAATAAATAATACACAGATTAATATTTAAGTACTCACCTAATAAATTAGTACTATTATTAGCAAGGACGAGTTCCTTTTCTTTTCTTTAATTAATGTAAACAATAGTGAGAATAAAGCTATGTCGTGACGTGGCTATAAAATTTTATTCTAATCACTTCACTAATTGTATGTGTAAATATCGTACAATCTTCAAGAGAGAGGGAGAGAGAATCAGAAAGGCCACATTTCGGTACACACAAGTAAATTGAATCTTTAATACAAGTCTCTATTCATGTTTCCAATCAATGTGGAAATTCCCACTACCAATTATAACGTACACAACGTGAATCACGTTTATGATAAAAGCGAATCTAGGATTCAGGATCAAGCAAATCATTATAGCTCATAGGCCTTCAAATCATAGAGACATCAGCTGACCATGCCAGTGGCTGCCTGGCTTTTCAAGTCAAGGCCAATGTCATGTTGTAGGGCGTTTTGAATTGTGGAGATATGAGTTGGCTTTTCAAATCAAGGTAGACGTCAAAATTGACACTATTTTTATAAAATTTATTAAAAGTTTCTTTAGTGAAAAGGTATGCCACATGCCCACCCTCCAGAGGCACACCAAAATTGACACTTTCTCATGGAAGTTCATACAAAATTGGTTGATATTTAACAGAAATAGAGACATCTTTTATGGAGTTTCTTGTCGATAGCTTCAATGATGATAGTACCATGTTTACCTTATTATCTTCGGCAAAGAAAACTCTAACTAATTTGCTATATCTACCAAGGGAGTTGAGAAATTAATATTAATCAAATTATCTTCTTTGTCAAGAATCCTGCTTTTATTTTTTTCTCCGTTTCATATCCAGTTTAAGAGAGCTTTGTTACACACGATCAAACTGAATTCTTAAAGCAAGTCTTTATTTACATTTCAAATTAATTTAAAAATTCTTAAAATGGTTTGTAACATCCCAACGTGAATCATGATCCTGCTAAAAGCGGACCCAAATCATAAGCTCGCAGGCCTTTCAAATCGTAGAGACCTCAGTTGGCCATGCAAGTCCCTGCTTGGCTTTTCAGGTCAAGGTCAATGTCGTGTTGCTAGTTCGTTCTAATCTTATAGATCTGAGTTTGCTATACAAGTCGTTGCTTTGTAGGTCAAGGTTGCCGTCATTGCATCTGATGCTTTGGACAGGACGATGGATATCTCTTCTTTTCTAGCTGAAGGAGCAAATAAAAAGTTGCTTTTATCTAGAGAGTTAAAATCAAGAGCAATAGTGATTGATTTTTCACTAGAACTTTTCCTAGTGTTATTTGGCCAAAATCAGGTAGGGCTACAAAATGAAATTTAAAAAAAAATAAAAGTAATGGATCTTTTTGGTTTTATTGACTACTACAGTAAAGTATGTCTAGGTCAATAGACTATACACAATTAATATTTAAGTATTAACCTGATATATTAATGTTACCATTAGTGGGATAAGTTTCTTTTTTTTTCTAATTAAAGTACAGTATTGCAAGAATAAAGCTATATCACAATGTGGTTATAAAATTTCTTTCTAGTCACTTTGCTATTTATATGTTAGATCCTATCATTCTTATGTAACGTTGATGCTATAGAGTTCAATCCAAACTTTCTTTGCTTCCAAAAAAAAAAACCAAATCTCTTTTCTATTATACTCTGTTTATAAATTTTGTCTGGAGCAAATACCTGCATATAGAATCCAGTATGGAAACAGATAAAATCCTGCAATTGGATATGTGGTTTTTCTCTCATTTTCTGCACATTTCATGTACCCTTAAAGAGAAAAAAAAAATCAAATCACCTAGTAAAGTCAATTTAGAAAATGACAACATCCACTCTGTTAAGTGACCATCGAATTTCTCTAAATTGGTTCTTTCTTTTCTCTTTAGATAAAGTCACTCAATATTTTAATAATGCCTTAATACTTATAAGAAATATATATATGTTACATGACTAATACTTATAAGAAATATATATATATATATATATATATATATATATATGTTACATGACAAAATTTGATTTGATGTACGACAAATTCATCTTTTGGAATACATCAAAGTTTCATGCTATATGGCTGTGTTTGATTTCTCAAAATAATATATAACTTTAACTCTTTATCTTACTTCTCACCCAAAGTCCACCACTCACCACCACCCTCACCCGCCGTCGCAGGTTGCCCACCATTGGTTGCCGGCTGCCATCCCTTCTATTGTCACTGTCACTCCGAAAAGTGAAATTTTATTAATTATCAAACGAATTTCTATTCCAAGAATAAAAATTTTATGTCGTTATGAAACACGTTTTTTTGCTCAGAAACTCACCCAAAAATAGAAATAGAAAAATTTATTTCTTTTTCAAAAATCAATTTCTAGTTAGAAATGTTATCATTCATGCCCTAAGAAGTCCCCTTCATCAAGGACGGTAAGGGTGAAATGGATTCGAATGAATCTTGACAATTATGTTAACTGTGTATGAAATAAGGAGTGATGAGGAGTGATGACTTGTATATCTTGTCACGACAGTAAAAAACATAATCTTCAGTGAAATTTTGAAACAAAAATTTTAGCTGGAGGAAGCAAACAAGTTTTGCAAATTGTGCTATAGGTTAAGGTAGGATACTTCACATGAATCAATTTCTTATATATGCTAAGAATTTCACAGTCCACATGAGACAAAACTTACAAATAACATACTTTTTGCGAGGCATTGTTTTGAATGGAAGCTTAAAATTACAGATTAAGATCACAGAATGATGATGATGATGAAACATAAGTTCAGCATGCAAATTTATGTTTCTATATCAGTCAACATCGTTGGTGGAATTTATAACAAACTGTCTTTAGTAAAAAGATATGCTATAAGGCCCACCACCTTCGAGAGGCCCACCAAAGTTGATGCTTTTTTCGTGAAAGTTCATACGAAATTGGTTGATATTTGACGGACACAGATATAACTTTTATAGAGTATCTTGTTGATATATTGCTACTTTATAACTCCTAGAACAGCTTCAACCATGAGAGTACTATTAAGAAGAATTTCACTGCTTAATGTTATCTTTTAAAGGGAGGGGATATCCTATTAAAGAGATAAGTCCTTTTCCACCTTTATTATGTTGGGCAAAGAGAACTACTATTTGGTTATATCTACCAAGGAGGTTGAGAAACTAGTATTCATAAAACTATCTTCTTTATCAAGAATCTTACTTATACCTTTTTCTTACATTACATTTTGAGTTAAGTTAGCTTTGTTACACACAAGCAAAATGAATTCCTTGTGGAAATCTCTGTTCACATTGAAAATTCCTACAATGGATTGTAACATCAAGATAGGAATCGCATGCCTAATGGAAAGCGAACCTCGACTTCCGGATAGGCCAAATCATTATAGCGCACAAACCCTCAAACCATGGATACATCAGCTGGCCTTGCAAGTCATTGCCTGGCTTTTTAGGCCAACGTCTTGTCGCAGGGTGTCCGGATCTCAGACATATGATTTGGGTATGAAGTCGTTGCCTTGCTTTTCTGGTCAAGGTCGACGTCAAAATTGTCACATTTTTCATAAAATTTATAAAAAAGTGTTTTCAGTAAAATAATGTGCATGCCCCTCCTTCGAGAGGCACACCAAAATTGACACTTCTCCATATAAGATTGGTTAATATTTGACGGACATAGAGACATAAAGATGTCTGGTCGATATATTGCTACTTTATTTCTCCGACAACAGCTTCAATGACAACGGTACCATTTTTACCTTATTATATTCGGCAGAGAATACTTTAACAGATTTGCTCTACCTAACAAGAAAGTTGAGAAATTAATATTGATCAAACTATCTTCCTTGTCAAGAATCCTACTTTTGCCTTTTCGCTGTTTCATATCGAGTTTAAGAGAGTTTGGTTACACACGAGCAAATTGAATCTTTAGTGCAAGTCTCTATTCAACGTTTCAAATCAATTTAGAAATTCGTACAGTGATTTGTAACATCACAACGTGAATCACGAACATGATAAAAGCGGACTCAAATCATTAAAGCTCACAGGCCGTTCAAATCATAAAGACATCTAGACCTAAGTTTGTTCTTAAATACTTCATTTGAATTCTGGAAGGTAAAATTTGGATGTATTCCCATTTTGTTAGGGAAGAAAAAGTTACTATTTGGAATAAGGGATGTGAGGCATACGAATATTGATATGTTAAAATAAGGAAAGCGACTAGGCTAAGGACTACTAATGATGAACTTCATGAGTGGAAATATCCATGAAAGAGGATAGGCCGATATAAACGATCTTAACTTTACTTCGTTGTGAGCTCATAACTCTCCAACAAAGCTCGAGATGAGGTCTTCATTTCACACTAGCAAATTGAGTCCTTAGTGTAAGTCTCTATTCAAGTTTAAAATCAATTTAGAAATTCTTACAATAATCTGTAACATCACAACGTGAATCACGAACTTGGTAAAAGTGGAACCAAACCATTAAAGCTCATAGAACATTCAAACCGTATAGACATTAGCTGGCAATGCAAGTCGCTGCTTGGCTTTTCAGGTCGACGTCAGTGTCGCGTTGCGGGGGCGTTCAAATCGTATGGATATGAGTTGTCTATACAACTCGTTGCTTCGCAGGTCAAGGTCGTCGTCAATTGCATCTGATGCTTTGGACAAGACACTGAATGTCTCTTCGTTTCCAGCTACAGGAGCAAATAAAAAGTTGCTTTCCTCTAGAGAGTTAAAATCAAGAGCATTAGTGATAGATTTTTCACTTGAACTTTTCCTGATGTTATTTTGGCTAAAATCAGGTATGGCTACAAAACAAAATAAAAATAATAATGATGGATCTTTTTGGTTTGATTGACTACTACAGCAAAATATGTCTAGGTCAATAGATTATACACAATTAAAATATAAATATTAACATGATATATTAATGTTACCATTGGTGGAATAAGTTTCTTTTTTTCTAATTAAAGTACAATATCGCAAGAATAAAGTTATGTCACGATGTGGTTATAAAATTTCTTTCTAGTCACTTTGCTACTTATATGTTAGATCCTATCATTCTACTGTAACATTGAAGCTATAGAATCCGATCTAAACTTTCTTTTCTTCCCCCCCAAAAAAAAACCACTTTTTTTCTGTCATTGTACTCTATTTATAAATCTTGTATGGAGAAAATACTTACATCTAGAATTCTGTATGGAAACATATAAAATCTTGCAATTGGATATGTGGTGTATGTCTCATTTCGTGCACTAAAGTCAATTTAGTAAGTGATAAGATCCACTTTGATAAGTGACCATCGTATTTCTTTAAATTGGTTCTTTCTTTTCTCTTCAGGTAAAGTCATTCAACATTTTAAAAATGCCTTAATACTTACTAGAAATATATATGTTAACATGATTAAATTTGATTTGATGTACAACAAATTCATCTTTTGGAATAAATCAAAGTTTCATGCTATATGGCTATGTTCGATTTCTCGAAATGATATATAACTTTAAATTCAAGAAAAGCAAGAATTAACATGGATAACAATAGGAGTTAATGAGGGATAATAGGGATCATTGATTCTTGGTTTGATCTAGTCCCATCCGAGAACTGGGAACCGAATTAGGAGAATCGGTTCTCAGTTTTTAGAATTGGGAACCTGACCACCCAGTTCTAGAACTAATCCCATTCAATTCTCAAACGGTTCAATGGAACGAATAGAGAGAGTTTTTTTTTGTTTACACAAAGTGTATATGCTCTCTAAAATTCTTCGTCCATCTGAACAAAACAAATACTTATGTATGGACAGAGAGAAACCAAAGAGAGAGAGTGGATTTTGTTATAGCATCATCTTCGGGTGCATTTGATTCCTTTCAATTTGCTTCGCTAAGGCAGTCCTTTTTCTTTAAGTTTGTAGAGAGAGAGCTTTCCTTTTGTTGTGGGCTTTACTCTCTCTAGGCTCAACTCATTTCTCTTTCAAGTGGGCTATTATTCTTTTTGGGCTCATTTGAGCTTTGAGCTAATTGGGGACTTTCAATGATGGTCCGATTCCCACTCTGAAACTAGGAATCAAACTGCTAATCACTAATTCCAATTTTATAGAATCAGTAATGAAATCAATAACCGGATTGGCACACACGAGAACTACCTAGGACCAGCCATTCTGGTCCAATTCGAGTGGCCCCTGGTTTAATTGGTTCCCATTGCACAACTCTAAGAGATAAATTTACCAAGAAGAAGAAGGTTTAAGGTTAATATGCCATCACAATATATAGGCCCTTCCCTTACCAATCAAAATATGATTGAATTTTAGTCTGAAAATCTCATTAAAATGGTCACTTTGAGACTCAAAAGTCCCAATATTAGTTTAACTTTTTGATCCACAGGATCACTTTGACCGGTAAAAAGAGAGAATACTTGCTTCACCAAGAATCGGGATATCACATTATCAAAGATTTTTCTTATCCTTTAAATAATAATATGCCTAGAGAACGACAAAGCTTACAAGAATACGATAGGAGTAAATATGAAGGTTTTCCGTGAAGTTCACTTCCATTTTATTGCAGCTCTTCTTCGCCTTTTATAACTAAGGCAAGGGCATTACATGAATTGCATTAAGCCTTAAATGGCCATTACATATGGCCATTTTCCATTTTTCAAAAATATATCTTGGAGACGGATTCCCTTATACAAGACTGATAGTTTTAAAGTGACACCAGCGTAATAAACTAGGAACATTCCTACATAAAATTACAAAGCATAAACCTCGCCCATTGACAATTTGGCAAAATTCCTTTACTTATTGACAGGTTCATGGTGCACAACTAGATTAGGGTCCTCGAATGAGTCATTGTATTTATGATACATGCTATCTAGATAAAATGTATGTCGATTCAAAGTGTCTAAGGGTCTTGAGAGAAATAAATTAACGCTGGTTGATTATGCTCGTGTTCTTCTACAGCCTAGTAGATTGCATCTCTAGTGACCTCATGTGCTTGAAATTAATACCTCAGCATTACTTTCTTCATATGCACTGGGCTATAGGAATTTTGGAACAGAGCGATTGCATTAGCAGAGGATGCACTAGACTTCCCTATATTGTCCACTAATCCACAGCACATTTGCAATTTCGGTGTAGGACGTGGACGACCTATTTAGCTTGCTGGTTGTCCAGCGAACCGTTTCCACTTTTTATAATGACAATGGTAGCGTGACAAAATTTAAGGCTCTGCATTTTATCTGTGTGGAGAACAGATATTGCCAATAAGATAGAGGGTGAAACCACTTTAATATCTCAACAAAGTGATAAGATTATGATTTGATTATCCTTCATAAGAAAACTAGTAGTGAGGCGGCAGAGAGGGAAACTGGACTCCAATTGTATAATTATGAAAAAACAACCAACAAAATCACTTATGTTCAACAGGGAAAGTCATAGCATCAAAAGCCGCGACCACCTAATAATAAAGGCATGAGGCTTTAAAAATTTTAGTCTGCATAAGCCAAACCATGAAAATAACATAATTTTACCACTTCCACTAATAAAAAGCTGGTTAAGGTCACCATAGGCTTGTCATGATAATTATATGTCGTTGCTTTAGCCAACATCATTGATGGAATTTTCTGAAAGCTTTTTCGATGATGATAAACATGCTACATGATCCACCTTTGAAAGGTAAACATTATAATCCAGTAACTTTTCGTGAAATTTATTGGCGAAAGTGGTTGATAATGGACATCGTCATACATAGCTTATGTAAATTCTTTTATCGATGAGATACAATGCCATCTTTACTTTCTTATATCCGATTTTAAAAAATTTAACTTGCTTTCTACACAATGAATTTGAAGATTTAATATTAATCAAAGTAGCGTATTCATAAAGATCCCCACTTTTGCTTCTTTTTCTTGCACACATGACAGATGGTTAGCACCATATATCCGAAGAGAAGCATTGGCTTAGAGTTCATTTATCATATAACGAGTGAAGGCTTTGTAGATTGCAAGTGTTCATAGCCATACATACGTAACTCTGTTCCATGATGGGACATAGTGAATTTGAATCCGGTTGGTAATTGTCAAATATTGTTGGTACAAAAAAGTGTCAAAAAACTTGCTTACCCAGTCACATGTCAATTAGCATGTTTACCAACGTCTTTGAAGTTATCAAATTTTGTTCGAAATCACCAGCCTCAATTTGACTAAAGTACCAATATTCATCAAATTAAGATACCAACTAATTATAGTCACATACCAACTTTTTATCTTTTGCATCGTATTGGGATGTATGAACATTTCTTTCTACTTCCAAAATTATCAAACAACTTTAATAATCTACCAACATTTATTATTCTAGTCACTAATGCCTTTAATGTAATTTGATGTATCAATATAACATATGTTGATATTGATACTTAAATTTTGGCGATTCATTTAATCATTCATTGATTATATTAAAAATTAAGGATTAATTTCTAATCCCAAAGCAAAAAAAAATTATTAAATTCTATCACATAGAAATTACAAACATTTTTATTAATAGTACTATATATTTTTAAATAATTAAAATTAAATTAGGAAAACAAAAATGCAGCAGGGCCGGGCAGGGCCAGCCAAGCCCGGCCCGTTCTTCTTTTCCCTTCTCCTTCTCCCCACCTGGGCCACCCCAGCCCATTCCTTTTCCTCCCTTTCCCCCGGCCCATCTCCTCTTTTCTTCTTCTCCCCTTCGCTTGGACGATGGCCTCCGACAAAAGAAGCCGAAGGACGGACGACAGTACGACGACGAGCAGCAGGGGAATGTCGTGCGGTACCGGACCCGTTGGTAGCAGCTGACGTAGTCCTTGGACAGAGGAAGAGGAGCAAGTTTAAAAGAAGGACCGAGGAAGAGAGGGGGGGATAAAGCTTCCTCGGCGGAAAATAGCGAGAGAGGAAAAAAAAACAGAGAGAGCGAGAGCGGCTTGGGAGAGGTTTTAGGCTGAGAGCTCGAGAGAAAGGATGTCGTGAGTGAGATTAGAGCGAACAATCGAGAGTAGAGAGTAGGAAAGCCGCTTGGCCGCTCCCGAGACTCCGCTTCCTGGCGTCCTTTCTCTCCGGTGAGTCTTCCTTTGAGTTCACTCCTCTTCGGTCCGAGGACCTCGTCTCGGCGACGCTAGGGCGGCCGGTCACGGTCCGGTCTGTCTCGGGCTCGCCTGTTAGTCGCCGTCGTCGAGCCGGGTAGGACCCCCATCGCTCAAGCGAGGGAGCGCTCCGTGCTGCTCTGTTTTGAGCCCGCCGGACAGAGGCTCGCGCGGCTTCAGCTTGCTCGAGTCCCGACTCCAATGGTGCTGCTTTTTCTTGCTTCTAGACCCCGCTTAGTTGCCTATGTCTATTTTGGTCGCGTTTTGATCCCCTGTCAAGTTATCGTTTGCCTCCCCTCGGTCGACGCCCGTCAATTGTCCGACGAAATGTCTATTTGATGTCTACGAATGTCATGGCTGCCTTGCTCGAACTGTGGACCTCTTGCTCACGTTCTGTGGGTTTCTGTATGTCATGGTCACGTTTCTTGCTTCATTCCTTCACGGTTACTTTTGCGTGTGTGGTGTGTTTTGAGCTCATTGTTCCGGTGAGGGATGGAGGCCAGCGGTGCTTCTTGCAGGGAGGGCGTGGGGGATCGGGTGATGAATAACAAGCATCCAGTCTGGTGTCTTCAGTGAAATCGACGGAGGTTTAGTATCTACCTTGCTGGCTTTTGCTTAGGAGGCTTGAGTATTTGGCAGGTGAGATCCTGGGGAAGTTTCGGGGAGGGTGCTGCGTAAATGAAGACACGCTCCGGGAAGGAAAAGAGAGGACAGGGAGATGAGAGAAAAAAAGTGAAAAAGGAAAAGAGAAAAGGAAAAGGAAAAGAACAATAATAATAGAAAATAGAAATTAAAAACATAATGTTTAAAAATTAGGGTTTTATTTGAAATAGGTTGGATCCGAGTCGTTGGATCGGGTTAGCGGGTTGGACCTGTTTTACCGGGTCCGCACCCGTCTTCCCGAATATAATAATATTTAAAAATTTAAAAGAAAAGAAAAAGAGTATTAAATAATAATAATAAATCATAATTAGGTTTAAAATTTTCGAAATTTCGAAAATTCAAAAGTTCAAAAAATTTTAAGAAAATTCAAAAATTAAGAAAAACTTCAAAAATTCGAAAATCCAAAAATTTTAAGAAAATTATAAATTCGGAAAATCCTAAAAAATTCGAAAATTTCTTTAAAAAATTTAAAAATTCAAATGAAAATTCGAAAATTCATAAAAATTTTAGAAAATTCCAAAATATTCCAAAAAAAGAAAAGAAAAGGAATCCCCCAAAAAGCTTTAAAAAAATAGTTTTGGGTAATCTTCTCTTACAAAGTAGAGCATTTTAATATAAGATTGTGCCTGAAGTTGAAGAAGCCCTTAAGACTCTATTTTAGGATTTCAATTATCGTTAGAGACAAATACCCTTAATTATGAAATTTTGATATGATGATTATGGCTTCCCTTTAGCTAAGTTAGGATTGGCATTTATTTAACTCTTAATAAATTATATGCTTGTTTTCCCCTTACAATTTATTTAATATTTCTTTTGATTGTTGATTTTAATAATTACACATTTGCATAATCATCTCATATGTTAATAGATAGGTCTAAAATCAATCCAAATTATTTGACAAAAATCTTTTTCAAATGAACAATATTATATATTGAAATGACACTAATTGATTAATTAGTGTAATCAAGTCTCCAACCCTAAATTTTCTAGTTGTGTGGAAAGTGAGGTAGATTCACATGTCTCATTTGGTTTCCAACTGACCCCAATAGGCTAGCGATGACTCTTATTTGAAGCTTTTTATGAACACTCCAATATCACACGAGATATGAGCTTAGGTGAGCTTGCCCCTAGTTATGAGCCGTCTTTTAGGCAATACGCTTAAACCTATTTCCTCTCTTGAGGGGTAGGAAGGTTAGTTGGTATGCCAATCAAAATAACCTTGGTAATTTTGAATGAAAATTAGTAAATTCAAAGGTCTTTGGAAGCATAAGTATAATGGTTGTTGACATATTATTAAAATAGTCAGTCATCATGAAGTGTAAAGAAATGTTGGTATTTCTCAAATCAAAGTAAGATAAAACCTTGGTAAATTATTGTGACGATTGTTACTACATTGGTCAAATTCGCAAATTATTTTTTTTTGATGCTCAGGATCCACCAAACTCAACTCGCTTACGCATGCTAGCCCACGGCCTGTAAAGTGCGCGTGCACCTCAGACCAAGCGTCAGTACCTAAGGGGGAGCTAGCAGAGGAGCCCATCACCCTGGCCCCCCACTTAAGACGTGTTAGCCAACCATGTGATTCGATCCCAAGACCTTGTGGGGGGAGATCCCAAAGCCGAACTGACTCAGCTGGCCTGCCGGTGGGTGTCAAATTCGCAAAGAATTGAATTGAGCTTTAGCAAAAAAAAATTACTTGAAAGAAGAATCAATTGCAATTGATATCCGATTAATCAATTGTAAAAAGAATAAGTGACCAATGTCTTCCCTTTATCGGATAAATTTAGGATATTCAAGATAACCAACCAATTGATCAACCCAATCTGTTGCATTCGATGCTAGTTGATGCATATGATAGATTGATTGGCTTTTTACCGGTTGACTTTTGTTATATTGTGCCCAAGTGAAAGCATACCCTTTTTTTAATTGGTTGATTATTGATATAGGCATTAACTACGTAAAAACTTGACTACAACTATATATATATATATAGATGATGCTCATAATTGTACCTCGGTCAGACAAATATGACCGTACCACATTGAATGTATGGATGAGCGACACATGGGGGAAAGCCAAATGTGAAACTCATTTCTGTTGGTGGCGTGTGATATTGGACATATATCGTCTCATCTATACTTGAAAGTTTCATTGTATCACTAGTAAGGCAAAATCATGGAAAAATCATGGAATTGCCCAATTAAAAATATTCATCCAAGTTGGACATATTACATCCTCGAACAAACAGAAATCTGTAACTTCCATGTCATTTTAACTTCGGTACACTCAAAGACTATAGCTCCCAGATCTGATAAGCTCCACCAGCGTGGACTTCATCGAAAATAATCAGATCCCTGGTATCGACTTTGCAACGGTTCACTCATATCCTGATCAATGGTGAGTATAAGTACTATGCTGGCATTACAACGCCAGATAAAATGCCAAACCCAATGTGACTACTATCTTATTGCATGACGATAAATTACATGTTCGTATCTTTGACAAACAGGTTGTCCGACCCGAGTGAAGGAAACCAAATCTCCTTCCTCAGCAATTGGGTGAACACTCACATTCAGGATGCGCAGAATGTTCTCCACAAGCTGCTCCTATTCGCGGAGTTTGGGATCTCATCGAAAGACTTGGGCTACAACCAGAATGAGAGGGACCAGTTCTTCGGCACAGTCTATTCAGCAATCTATTCCTCAGCTCGTGGAGGTGGCATGGCGGCAGGCAGCATGTTCTGGCAGCTTTTGACCACAGGGATGGACTCTTACTGAGACATTTATGAGATTGCTGAGCGAGAGCCCGTCGACCACAAGTGTGATCGTTCGGCAGTCCCAGAAGCTCAATAGGAAAGGAAGATGGACACGAGGCTGAAGAATATAGAGGAGCGGAAGAAGGCACATGACAAAAGGAGGAATGATGGCGGAAACACAGAAGAATATAGAGGAGCAGAAGAAGGCAAACGACAGAAGGAGGAATGACGGCGGAAACACAGGAAACTGAAGAGTGGAGTTCTAAGATCAAGTAAAGAATACACATGTAGGTAGGTCAATATAGAATCAGGATCGAGACATTAATATTTTGCTGCAAACTATTCCTGCTCATCCAAGATGGAAGCAGAGCAAAAGTTTACTGCGAGTCTAATGTTTCCCGCTGTTGGGGGCTTATTACACCATCACTGGGAGGCTATGTTACACACAATTTAAAGTTTCGAAAGTTGAATGTTTGTACGAAAGTCATACGGTGTATTCGTTTCTCGTTGAGGTAGTAGTAAAGCTTGGCATGTGCTCTGCTCATCGATATTTTTATCAAGTATGCAGCAACTCAAGTGCGAAAAGTTATATAACGTGTACAAGTGTCGTCCTGAAAACATAATCATTTACCAGGTTGGAATTCATTGAAGTAACGCAGGCTTTTTCCATTTTTTTGGGTTTGAAGTAATGCTGGCTTATTCCTTCTAGTTGGAAAGAAAAAGATTGATTGGGAATTAAATGGGGCATTGGTGGTGAAAGTAGACATCATGTCAAAACTTCGGTTCTGACTACCGCCAAATAGGCAGGTATAATAGCCTCTCACGTCTGGGGTTAGACGTTGAAGGTAAAGTCCCTCCTACTAGACTGACCTATGCTTCACACAAAGTTTTGTAACCAACTTTTCAGATTAGTATCTATGCTCATCCAAGATGGAAGCAGAGCAAAAGTTTACTGTGAGTCTAATGTTTCCTGCTATCGGGGGCTTATTACACCATCACTGGAATGTTACATTACATGCAATTCAAAGTTCGAATATTTAATGTTCATACAAAAGTCATGCAAGTGGATTCAGTTTTTCGTTGAGACAGTAGTAACGCTTGGCATTTGTTGTGCTCGTCAAGGAAGCAGCAACTCGAGTGCGAAAAGTTATATAACGCGTACAAGTGTCGTCCTGGAGATTTAATCATTTACTAGGTAGGAATTCATTGAAGTAGCGCAGGCTTTTTTTCTTTTTCCCTTTTTTTTTTGGGTCAGAAGTAACACAGGCTTTAGTTGCGTTATTTATGCTGAGAGAGCCCTATGAACCGATGCATTTAGTCGACAATTCTTCTCGGCTATGACCCGCCTTGTAGAGAAAGACACAAGGTTCAATTAAAGAAAACATAGTCTTTTTATCATGAGCACTCTCCACAATATCTCACAATTATATAATTTTTATAATTCTTTGTCACTGTGAGATATTGCTTAGGACTTCTTTCACACTCGCGTGCTTAAATGGGAGGCACTTGGTATCTATTTATGGCCCAAACATGGAGGTGGTTCTACCTTCGAGATAATTTTAGAAATTCATCTCCTTAGGTAATTCTAGCGATTACTAATAATACTATGAGGACAATCTATTAGTTACACAATTTCTCTACTCTTCTTCTAAAATATCTCGTACCAAGAAAAATCTAAATAAACAAAGAGATAAAGTCGGAATTTTGGAGTGCAGAGGTGGTGCAACTTTTTTTCAATGCTCCCCATCACCACTACTCCTCTTAGTGTGGATCCGGCGATTATGACAAGATGCTATTGGAACTCTTCAAACTTTGTAGTGCCAAGTCCTTTGGTGAAAATATCCACAACTTGATCAATCGTCTTTATGTACTCCCTCCCAGTAACACTTATTTCATGCAAGAAGTAATAATGTATTTCTACATGCTTAGTTCTTGTGGGAATATCAGGATCTTGCCAATCGTATGGTTGGTTAATTATCGCAGTGGAGCTCTACAAGGTAGCCAATCATATGGTTGGTTTAGACTTTTCCTAAGTTGCATTCGCATATTTAAATTTTATTTCCTTTGCTTTGTTGACCTCCTTAGCTGAGGAGATTACTCTTCAAGTTTGTTCATCTGACTTGGCCAAAGCTCTATCGCTATTGTCAAATGTATAACTGCCGACCATGGATTCTTTGATTTTTTTACGCAGTTGTGCTTTGACTCCTTCTATGGGTTCACCTTCTATGGCTACTTTTTCAATTGGTAGGGCCTTATGAGGCCCATTATCTTCTTCTATTCTTTTTTGTACTCTTCCACTCGTATTAAATCTAGTATAAGTGCTCGTGACAATCCCCACTATGACGCTTTGTCAAATACCAGGTTCCTAGAAGTGTAACGTTGCACGTTATAGGATTACAACGCTTCGTCCCTTTTTCTTTGCTCGTCGTAGCCCACAAATAAGTAGAGAACCATCGCCTCATTGAACTTGATTCGTTTAGTATGAAGGCAAAACATATGCATCCAAATACTCTAAAGTGATTTACCGTGGATTTGTAATTCCACAGCTTCTCGTATGGTGTCATAAAACCAAGCCCAACTTAGAGTAGTCAATTTTCAAGTGTGCCACCATCTTCATACAGTTGGCCCAAAACCTTGATGTAACATTAGCATGAGACATGCTTTGTCATATTTGGTTATGTAACATTAGCATGAGACATGCTTTGTCATATTTGGTTCTTTCTCTTGGCAACTCCATTTTGTTGTGGTATACTCGAACATGTAAACTATTCCCGTGTCTTACACTTCTATAGACACTTTATAGATTTATGTGATATACACTCACCCACATTGTCAATACAAAGGCATTGTATTTCCTTGCCTACTTCTTTTTCTACTTTAAAAGACTCCTTTAATTTATTTAATGCCTTTGTTTTTTCTCATCAAATCAACTTAGACATTCCTAAAGAAATCATTGATGAACGTTATCATGTATTTTTTTAACTTTTGACTGATGGTTGCTTTGTTGGTTCAATAACATATGAGTGGATGAGTTGGAGAGGCATATTGGCTTGATACCCAACACATACTACATCTTCCTGAACATCTAGCGGGAGAAGACCCTTTAGAATAACCTTCTTCATCATCATCTTTGACTTATGATCACTTACACTCTGTGCTAAGCATTCCATAAATCAGGCATCTTGCTTTTTTGAATTTTGTCCATGTATGCCACCTATGCTGACATCATGCCAATAGACTCTAATCGACGTCTTTCCATGATTAGCATATTGATGGATTCCAAACTGTGGTGCACCTTAACATGTTCGAGTCAAACACCACCTAATTACACAAGTTTATAAGTTCTAGTACCAACGGGAGGTTTTTCTTCATTCCCAACATGTGATGCATATTTTGCACTTTTTTTTATGTGAACTGGAGTGTTATTACCATCTAGTTGATGTGGGTGATTGACGACCTTGAGTTGTTTGCGGTGACAATTGCTCGTTTGTCGTTGTACTTTGATATGCTTGATAGCTTCTATCGATGGTTTGAGCACCCGACTCAACTATCCAATCATCATCATCCAAACACACTGGGATCTTCATCCATCACATCTAGAGAAGACATTGCACAATTTTCAGTCCTTTCTTCACCGAGTAAGTCTTCTACTAAGGAAAAAAATTTCCAACTCGTGTGCAATGAATAGCCTTATGAAGCCAAATGCCATATAGCCTAGTCCCGTCGACGACACATTATCTTAGAGTCTTGTCGATGAATCCTCTTGTGGAGTGTCTAATCTGGTTGATTTTCAACACTTCTTCGCTTTTCCTTCAATTATATTAAGTTAACAGCAGTCATTTTCAATAACGAATATAGTTTCACAAAGCAGAATGGGGGATGCTTGTTGTAGTAGATGCCCCCATTTCTGGATGATGATAGTCGATTGTTTGATTACTTACATTGATTTAGCAAACAATTACAGAGCTATGATCCTGGTTGATGATGGACCGGAATAATCACTTCATCAATCATGTTATCACGAAAAAATCCAAAGGCTGTATTACACCTGGACTATAGTCAATTTCTCATTGATATTAGACCTGTGACATAAGATATACACATAGACGAAGTTCTAACTCCAATCTCATTCAACAAAATAAAGCTTTCATCCAAAGGGATCCTGCTGTTACAGCTTATAACCACGTTGAAAACCCACATTTCGTCCTTCGAGTCTCAGTGAAGTTTCAGACCTATTGTCTCTTGACCACACCTCTCGGTTTATATGAAGCTTAATCAATGAAATTTCGTGGAGGGGCTTGGCTAATAATAACTTTCGAGCTAGAAAAGCCTTGGACACTAGTTTCATTGTTGGCCGTAATTTGGCCTCGGAACGCAAGCAAGCAAGCGCTACAGCGACGGCTAAGACTGTCTCTCGCCGTGGAACTCTGTCTTGGATAAGGCAGACGTGAGTCTAATATTTGATGCAGTATTCCATGTTCTTCCAATGATGTCCATAAACCTGATATGATCTCTCTTGGATGCTTGCCCATTATGGTCTCCAATGCAACTACACCGAAACTATACACGTCGCTTTTCTCGTTGACCACCAAAGTATATGCGACCTCTATGAAAAGAACACAAACATCGATATTCGAACACGACCTGTTTACTGACGTCCGAGGTGCCTCTGCATGAAGACATGCACTCGAGAGAGAGTTTCCATCGACAGTCTACGAAGGAGGCTGATGTATCTACAATTGATAGCAGTGAACTTGTTCTTGATGTAGGATATGGGACATTTAGCTAGGGTGAGTTCCAGATAATTGTTCAAAGACCCATTGAGAAGAACAAGCTATTCTTGTCAAAAAATGAGCTGTTCTTACTTTTCAAATAATCTCAGGAGATTAATATAGGATTCTAGAGTTTAAGGAAAGGGATAAGTGCATTAGAAGTCATAGAACTTGTTATAAAAGTGCAATTGAGTCTTAAAACTTTAAAAATACAACTAAGTCCTAAAACTTATCACGACAGTTCAATCGAATCTTAAAACTTTTAAAAAGTGCAATCAAGTCGTAAAACTTATCATAGAAGTATAATTGGGTCCTAAAATTTTAAAAAAATGCTATCGATAAAAGGACTTGATTTAATCAATTTGACAAATTTTAGGATTTAATTACACTTTTTTATAATGTTAGGACTTTCAATGCACTTATCCCTTGAGAAAATGTGTCTCATTCCATTGGAAAGAAAAAGTATGGTCTTCTCCTTCCGCAATCAATTTTTCATAGTGTGCGTGTGGGCAATTCCACTTACATCTCCGTAAAGACTTTAGTAAAGGCATGCCATTTTCTACTAGGGTTAAAGCACCAAATTCCTTGAATTAGCGTACTTGCTCAAAACAGCTTTAAACTCAATGAGACACTAGGCTTCTAACTATTAACTAAACTAGCAAGATGGTGGTATGGTGCACAGGTCAATGAATATTTACATCAATTTAGATTTCCGCTAGAGTTTACATGGAGTTTGACATAAATGGATCTGTCTCTATCAAGTAGATATGTCCTCCGATTGAAGGATGATATGAATCACAAAATTGCAATATCTGTCAAATCATAATGTAGGGACATGCAACATTTCGAGCAAGCAAAACAATCCGAGTCACTACGAACAAGAAATCATAAAGTAGAAAATGCAAATCCTTTCCTTTCGATAGGTTTCGTCCACTTGACGGAAATCTTCACTTTTCCCATATGTCGTGGGCGGCTATTATCGAAATTTTCATGATTAAGTTTCGTGTTAGCTTGAGATCGAATGTGTGCATCAGTAGCCATAAGAGCTTATTGAAACCCAAGATTTGGTCAACTATTTAAATTTTCTTTCTAGTAAAAGTACAATAGTAAAGATGGCGAGATAATAAATAAATAATAAATAACAAAGGAAAAAGACCCCAGTCCATTTCTTCTTTCCTTCGGCTCGTTCTAGGATGGAAGAGAAGGCGTGAGAAATAGACGTCCAAGAAAGAGTTCAGACACCGATCACCGCCGTCACCGGCCATTTCGACGCCGTGCATCGGCCTTCACCCTGCTCCGTTCCTCGGTCGGAAACGAAGTGACTCAACTCCCGTTCGAGATTCCTCCGCTGGTGCCAATCTTCATTGTTGTTGAACGTCCAAGTTTCGTTCATCGATCTTCGTAGCTTCGCCTTGCTTCACTAATCAGGTAACCTATCTTCCCCGTAATGCCCTGTTTTGAGGGAGGAGTAATAGAACCGAGAGAACATGTCCTAGACTAGGATCGAATTTGATTCAACTCGAATCCAAGGCCATGCTTGTATATGTCTTCGATCAACCTTGTTTTGAACTCGATCTCTAATCTGAAGCCATTGGTGTTTCGTTTCCCCTTTCGTTGCGGATTGCACACAACACATTCGATAAATGCATTCGAAACATGCTGAAAAATAGCCTATGATTTCGCCTGAATCCGAAGACGTGTCGAGGTAGATTGATTATTATCACTCACTTTGTTAGTGTTTAAATTTGATTTCGGACATATATCGTCATTCGCCAAGGCCGAATCTAAGCAACTCTTTTGTTTCTTTTATTCTATGTTCTTGTGTGATCCTGCATCATTCAGTGGCTGTTTTCAGCGAGGAATGATGGGAGGTAGATCGTTCATGTCTGGATGTCCGCTTCCAGGTCCTTGTTGCGTTATGTTTTCTTATGCCTGTGTCATCCTTGAATCCGTGAGGTTGTGACCCGCGGTGGCTGTTAATGCGGCAAAGAATATCGTTTTTGGCTTAAGAAAAAGCAATCGTGGTCCACTGTGGAAGGTGGCCGAAGAAGAAAACTATGAAGGCCTTTTGATTACACGATGTTACAAAAAAGAATTAATTAGGTTTAATGAATTTGGGTTTTAGTTTCTTAGTAAGCTTGGGCTCGTTTCAGTTTTTAGGAGTTTCAGTTGGACACTCGGAAACCAGCACTGAGGTTTTTGTGTCCAAACGCATAGTTTTGGGTCCAAGCACTACTAGCTATTTATATTTCCAAAAATGTTTTTTGACTTTTTTAGAGAAGAAATCATTTTTCTGAATTTATTTATAGTCTTCCATTGACTTGAAAAATATTTCCCATTGACCTAAGAGAGACGAATGCAAGAAAGTAGGGAAAATGTTTTTCCGGAAAATATTTTCCGCGAAATGAATCTTTAGTTTAGTTAGATTTGGGCTGACTTCGGCTATATTCAGAAATAGGCTTAGTGAAACATAGTGAAAACTGAAAAGGGGTTCAAATCAGTCTTCATAAGATTGGGCTTAGGGCTAAATGTTGTTATAATAAAAACTGGGCTTCAAGAGTTTGTCTCTAAAAGTGGGCTTTGTGTAATAAAGCCCAACTTGTGCCCATAGCCCAAACCTACGAAATCCAATGGTAGCTCACATACCGACCGGGCTGACGGGCCCGACCGGACCCGACCCGTGCCCCTTCTAATATATAATAATATAATGATAATAATAAATATAATCCCATAAAAATATAATAAAATCAAAAAAGGAAAAACTTGATTAGGAAAATAAACCTTGATTAGATCATTAGATTTTGGTATTTGAATTAGTTTAGTTTCATTTAGATAGTACATACATGGTGTAGGGAAATTCATGATTCTCTCTAGTTTAGTTTTAAATAGATTAGTTTATTTAGAAATAGAACTCAATTTGAACTAAACTCATGAGGGTTGTTGTCTCAAGGATTAATAACAATGCCATGTTATATTTTTTGCTTGACTCATATTTAATTACTTTACTATAATTTACTTTTTACTCGATTGTCATTATTATTCTTGATGAATTAATTGTACTTTTATATTGCTTTTCAATGTTGTGCTTTACTTGTTTTAGTTAAATGGTTATGTTACTTTTTTTTTTAATTATCATTATACAAACAAAAACATTGTATGGCCTTACCAAAAACAAAAAAAAAACAAAAACATTGTATGGACACTTAGTGGACAAAACCTTAGAATTCATAATTTAGTAAAAGACTACTTGGACATTTTAGCTATAAAATAATAAAATTTAGGTATTGAAAGAGCACAACTAACATAACCAATAGAATCAAGTGCCTAGTCCTAGATTTTTAGTCATGAGGTATACTCTTATATCTCATTTGATTTCTAACCAATTCAAATAAGTTAGTGCGACTCCTTATATAGAATTCTCATAAGATTAATCGAATTAAAATGAAAATCCCAACGTCGCACAATATAAGAGTTTGGGAGAATCATATTCTTCCCCCATTCAACATCACCTTTAAACCCATCTTTTTCCCGACTACGTCGCGCAAGAAGGGTCGCGATAGAGTTGTTGCATTCCTTACCTGCGATCTTCATATATTATCCAACCAACAAAAAGGGTTTCGGGTCAACATTGAGTCGATGGTCGTAGCTTTCGCAGTGCGAGGTAACATTCGAGCCGAGGCTTGAGTGAGTGGTTTTGTACACGAAGTGTGCTTTACACAGGGAATGCATTTATGGTTGTAGATCGAAACTACGTATATTTTCCATCTTTAGAGTCGTCAATGAGAAGGTTGTATAAAGCCAAAAATTCACATGACGTGTGTCTCGCGAAACTCTTGCATTCTACAAATTAATAAATTGTATATTCAATCAGAGCTTGAATACAAATTTTACCTTACTTCACATTGCGGTAACAACAAAATCCAACGATTACCTAAAAGTCACTTTAATGAATCAATCGGCTAACTCAACTCTGCTGAGCAGTGTTGCATGCCGCACCCACATCACATGGTCTAATTGGCTTTATTTATCACATGAAAAATAATCTTGCCAATATCTTTTTATTGAAAACACAAATTCTCGATTTTTAGATACGGCAAATGGCTATATTCGATACTTTTGTTTTGCCCATGAAAAGAGCTGCCTTATGTAAGTGAATAATGAGCCCATGAACTACATATATTCATTGGACTTTATTTTCCTCCATCACTGATTCAAGGAAATATTTTTATTGGTCGGTTAAAAATATGGATAGTATACTTCACAGACTTAATTAGAAGTAAGTGTAGACGATGTTTATTTTGTAATTTAGTAACCACAAGACAGGCTGGAGAAAAATATGGCCCTACCCCAATGATCTTATGGACGAGTAACAAAAAGCTGAGTCACCGGATGAATGACCTAAACGCGAAGTTCATTGCGGCTGGCAAGTGTGTGGAATTGAACACGTCATGCGTATAATCGACGCGCCAAAATTTCGTTCTAGGCAAGACCATGGAATTGCCCCAGAAAAATATTCATCCAAGTCGGACAAACTATATCCATGTGCAAACTCAAAGAAAAGATAGCTCCTAAATCTCAAAGGCATCACTGACAAACACGTAGAAGGAAGAGACCATTTTTGCATCTTGTCGCTGAGTTATATATAAAAGCTTTGTAAAGCTAAAATACACGCTTGTCGCTGAGTTATATATAAAAGCTTTGTAAAGCTAAAATACACGCTTGTCGCTGAGTTATATATAAAAGCTTTCTAAAGCTAAAATACACGCTTACTTATATCACGACAAACCTACATACGTACCGCTAACTTAAATATTCTCATCTCCCACTACTGACTTCTGGCATGATATGGTCTTCCATGCTATTCGTGTACCCAGTGTTCATGATCCCACTAGTATCCATGTATGCATCAGTCTTCTCTCTCGGCAAATGAACCATCTCTTCTTGATTCACATCTCGTACTACGACACCGTAATGGTTAGCCATTGGTCTAAGTCTCTCCAATTCAATTGCTACTTCCTTCATGGTTGGTCTCTCCTCTGCTTTTATTGTCAAGCATCTTTTTGCAAGATTAGCAACTTCTCTCACCTGCTCATTGATTCCTTCATTCGCAATAACTTCCTCAACAATCTGAAACAATTTGTCATTTTTCAGTGATGAAAGAAAGTACATTGCCAGGCTCCTTTCTTCTTCCGATCGGTCGAATGAAAGTGCCTTCTTCCCTGTCAATAGCTCGACTAGCACAACCCCAAAGCTATAAACATCACTCTTTTCTGTCAATTGGCTTGTGAGCAAGTATTCAGGGTCTAAGTATCCCCATGTTCCTTGAACCATAGTGAATAATTGCGTTTGATCAAGTGGGATTAATTTTGAAGCTCCGAAGTCCGAGACTTTTGCAGTGTGATTAGCATCCAAAAGGATGTTTGCTGACTTGACATCTCGATGGATAATGGGAATGGAAGCTACAGAGTGCAAGTAAGAGAGGACTCCGGCAGTTTCCGAAGCAATTCTCAATCGGGTCTTCCAAGACAGCTTTGATGATTTCTTTGGATCGTGAATGTGATCAAAGAGAGTTCCATTGTTGACGAATTCGTACACCAATAAAGGCACCTCTGTTTCCAAACAACATCCCAAAAGCTTGACCACATTACGATGATTAATTTGAGAAAGCACAATGACTTCATTGATGAATTGTTCGATCTGGCTCCGGTCCACAAGCTTGGACTTCTTAATCGCAACTACCATATCATTTGTCAACGATCCTTTGTAAACGGTACCGTATCCTCCTTGGCCGACTATTTTGCTCTCATGATAATTGTTGGTGGCCTTTTCTAGCTCTTTAGCGCTAAAGATCTTTGCGGCTTTTGTGGTTTTGTCTGGTTCATCTAATTGTTGCTGCAAAAGCAAACCCCCATTTTGCTTGAAGTATTGTTCTCTGAGCCTAATGAGCTTCATTTTCTTGTGTCCATAGTATAGAAAGCCTATACTGAATAGCAACGCTATTATGGCCCCAGCAACACCTATATATAACACCGGTTTATTCATTAACCTTATGATTAACTGTACACAAATTGTCGCACCATATGAATTGCAGCCATACTTTGAAACTTTCAGCAAATTTATATCATGAGGCCTCCTCGAAAACCATAGTAGTTTTGGAACAATTTGAGTCTAAACTAGGACAGTCGATTTGGTTAAGCTAATCTCCCAAAAACACACACACACACACACACACACACACACAAGTTCCATGGCCTATAAAGAATGTCATCAATTTAACAGTTTTAAATCGCTATGAATGAAAATGATAAACTCAAACTAATCACAAGAATCATGTATTTTCTTTTCCCATATAGTTTTATAGGTCTTACGCAACCAAATCCACGTCATTTAAGGCATGCAAATATAGAGATTTATTCATCGAACAATGCATAAGTCTAAATAATTCAATGCAAGTCCTATCTCTATAACCAGTTGCATCCCTTTCAATGACATAAAAATGGCAAGGACTAGTAGCTTAGAAGAAATTTTTGAAGATGGATTAGTATAACTTTCTCTTTTACTTGTGTCATCTCCCTAGATAGATGTCAAATCACTAATGATTAACTTGCTATCTGAATATATCGTGCTAAATATGGCTTGTGCAGCAAATAGAAAAGTTGTATGGGTCATGCATCACATCTAAAAGAAAGACAAAACAACCCATTGAACCATTTCTATTAGTTCTTAGATGCTAATCAAAACATGAGAGAGAAAGGAACAAGTCTGACTTTAAGGAGGAAAAGAGAAAAAGAACACATGCAAATCCACAATTGAATCTATCACCTTGTTCGTTTTACCCTTACTACTTTTGGGAAAAGGGGACTCCAGAAAAAGAAGCAATTGAGCATGTACTTGGGGAATGCAATGAGGTGGGCAGGACAAGGGGGGTTTACGTCCCCCGCGCCAGCTTAAAACTAGTAAAGATGTTCCATACCCACCTCATGCCTCATGTAGGACAAGTTTCTTTATCTTATCACCATTCTTGTGATAATATGAAAGTTTAGAAAAAGAAGAAGAGATAAGTACAATTCATGATTGTAAGAGGATAAAAACAATGTAAAGAGGAAATGAATGAAAGAATGTGCCATAGGCAGTAAAAAGATGATAATGGCGTGCCAAAATGATGTAAATATTTAGACTCGACAGTGCGCCAGGGTTGGGATTACTGTCAAAGTTACTTTATATGGGCACGCTTGGAAGTTTGGGCCATGATTGGGTAAAGCCCTACTGTTTGAAGCTGTGTTTATTATTTAACGTTCTCAAAGTTAAATGAGGAGATAATATAGGAAATGACACTTCAACTAGAAAAACTTAGGAAAAGAAAGAGCAAAGGGAAAAGAAGGCTAGCCGTATCCATTCCTCACCCTGGCCTGGACGTGAAGCGTAAAAATATTACCCAATCTGGGCCACAAAATCCATTTATCATGGGCTTTCACTCATTATTTGGGGCTAGGAAGTAAGGAAGGATATCCCCTTGGATCGATGGCATGGCCATCCCTAAGCGTACGTCCCCACCAGTTTCGCCAACACAAGTCCCTTTCCCAAATGCAAATTGGAGGATGCTCTTGCGACCACCCAGCTATGCCTCCCTTTCTTTCTGACGGTCATGCTGTCAAATTGGAGGATGATCACCTCTCACATGATAACAAATCTCTTGTTGCCTGAGACAGGTGACCTCCCTCCAATTGAATACCGAAGCTCACACAAATCGTAAAACTATATGCTTTCACACACAGTATTGATACTTATACTTGCAACGGGATTTCAATATTTGGAAAAAAAATTTACATTTGGGCTCTGTTTATTTCATAGAAAACAACTTCTAGAAAAGCATTTTTCACATTTTCCAACGTTCTTTTCACGGAAAATGAATTACTTAGGGAAAACATTTTTCATCAAGGGAAAAGAAGTCTTCTAAACTATGGAAAAATGTTTTTCACTTTTCAAGATAAGAAAAATATTTTCTTCACTCACTTTCTCTTATTTCACATCCATGTGAACCTTTCCATCTTCTTCTCTCTTTTTTTTTCATTTTAAAAAATTCAATTTTTAATTAATTTTCTTTTTTCTCCTTTTCTCTTTTTTTTCTTTTTTTCTTTCTTCTTACCTCTATCTTTCTATCTTGGCTAGTCGCCGGCCACGACGACAGCTACCAACTAGCCGACGGCAAGTCGGGCAAGTGATGAGGGCCTCGAGCTCACCGCTTTCTGCCGATGGCAAGGGGTGAGGCCTAACACCTCAAGCTTGCCACTCACCATCGGCGGTGAGCCAAGCGAACTTGGAGCTTGAGGCCTGTTGTTCGCCCCTAATGCCTTGAGCTCGCCGCTCACCAAATCAGGAAGATAGGTGAGCGGCAAGCTCCAGCCTCACTAGATCAGCGAGCGCAACTCTTTGGCTCGCCAATCTAGTGAGCGACGAGCTCAAGCTCACCTTTAGCTAGCGTTGGTTGTCACTGTGGTTAGTGCCTGGCTGAAGAAGAATATGACAAAAAGAAAAAGAAGAAGAAGAAGAAAAATAAAAATAAAAGAAAAATATAAAAGAATATAAAAATTGATTTTTTAAAAAGAAAAAAATGATTTAAAAAGAATGAACAAAGGAAAATGTTTTCCTTATCAAACAGAGAAAAATATTTTTCACTTCATTTTCAGGTTTTAACCAAACACCAAAAAAACTAAGCACATTTTCTTGAAAAATGATTTCCTAGAAAATATTTTCTAGAAATACTACATTTCTCGTGAGATGGACAGTCCCTTGCACAAAGCCCAAGGTCACCACGTCAAAAGATGCTCTAAGAGTATAGACATGGAAATGAGGGAACTTAATCTATTTTTGAATTTTAAGGAAGCTTAATTGTGATGCACTTAGTAACTTGTGATGTACTCAGTAACCTGTGATGTACTCAACGTATCAGATAATATCATTTATCTTCTACATAGAAACTTCAGTGAGAAGAACATACAAAATTTCATTTTGAATTTATCCAAGCAAGGACTGTTAAAGAAAAATTGGGCGAAATTGTGAATAGTTAATTTTCTCCAGCAGCAGCAAAAAATCAGATTAAATACTCTCAAAATAAGCTAAGACAATATGATTTTTAATTCGGGCACTCCAAGGAAATTAAAAGAACGTACCAACCAAAATCTCCATCAAATGTGATGGATTTGATGGATGTGATGGATTAGCAATGCATCCTTGTCCATTTCGATCGCCTTTCTTGCCATCACCATGATAACCATTTGGGCATGAACAATTATAACTCCCAATAATATTATGGCAAATTTTCTCACACTGGTTCATCTCTGGATTCGCACATTCATCAATATCTACAAAAATTAAACACACAGATCAAATGTATCTAATCTTCTTTGATCATACCAATATAAAAGACAACCTAAAAAAAATCGATGTTATCAATGTACCATGACAACCATTCTCAAGGTAAGGATTGCCTTGATAACCTTCTAAGCAAGTGCACTTGTACCCATGTCCATTTTCGGCATCGGTGCAATTGGTGTTCTTGGCGCACATGTAGCTTGTGTTGTTCTTGGCCTCCTCACATGTTTGATTCCCAATTGCCCAGTCGAGAACTAGAGGGGGATCTTTAAATTTAAGCTGCTTAAGGTCGCCAACCGAAAAGTTGTAGGATCCAATTTCTGCTACGAAGGCATAACTGCAAGGATTGGAACGCAGGACATCGGAATGATTGGAGAAGCTCGTAATCGAGATATGGTAATTGAAGGTGTTCCTTGGGATGCTCGTCTCACAGCAACCAATTCCAGTACACGATCCGTCTCTGACGTCCAAAACGCTGCTACACGAAGACATACACCCGAAAGAGAACTTTCCATATTGGTCTCGGAAGGAGGCTGACATGTCGCAGCCAATGGCAGTGAACTTGTTCTTGGTGCTGGAGAAAGGGAATTGATCTATATATAGCCATGCGTAGCTGTTTGAAGAATCATCATGCCCGGAAGAGTTATAGCAGTCTCGACCTATAAAAGCATTAATGAGCATCTCATGATCCTCGATAGAAATGTTGAGTATTTTGATGCCGTTATCTTTGCTCCACATGTAAGCTACAGGGGGGTTGGTAGAGTTATCACAATCGACTATAAATGAGTAAGAATTGATGTGGCAGTGGGGTTCACTGTCTTTCAATCCGAAGGGATATGGAATCGAGAGGTTTCCACAGGAACTTTGGCATCTGGGCTTAGTGATTGAATCATCAGCTTGTGCTAGGTGCTTGTGGTATAGACCCAATAAAGCCCCAAGAACCGCAGCTTTCAAGAGAAGCTTATAGATGACCATGGTTCTTCCCTCAACTCCCTTCACAGACATATGATTATCTTGATGATTTAATCTGAGGGGTTGGTGAGGGTACATAAGGAGAAGTAAGATGTGTCTTTTCATTTTCGTTTTCGTTTTGGATTTTTATTTTAACTTTAGTTATGGGATAAGTTCAAGTTGCGGAGTGGACCCCAGCCAGTCCTAATCAATTACATGGGACAGTCCAATGATAATTCCCCGCATGACGAATTAATGTGCAGCGCGGTGCTTGTTCCATTTTCCAAATGCATTATCCGAGAGCTCGTCATTAATATTAAGAAATGGTCCAGAACTATTTTATGAAGGTTCGTAATGTAAATTTGACATACTTTTCTTCAATCTTTCTGCAGTGCTCATCGAGAAGACAAGTTATTCTGAGCCAGAGACTGGACTACTTGTCACAAAATAGGCTGCTCCCACTTTTCAAATAATCTCCTAAAGAAATCTCGGATTCTGGAGTTTAAGAAAATGTCTCTCCCTCCGTGGGAAAGAAAACCTCTACTCTTCTCCATTCCCAAATTGAATTCTTATACACGACTTGGCCCCACCAATTACAAAGTGATAGGAATTATCTGCAACAACTATAAACTAATAGAAATTATCTTTTTTAATCATATCTAAATAATTTGAAATCAAAGGAATGAGCCCTTAATTTTTAATATTCAAATACTTTACCTGTATTGCCACATCCCATAGATAAAGCATAAATGCAATCCCAACAAAGAAACTAAAAACAATAAGAAGCGTTGCATTTAAAATTCTCGACCTTCACTGTCGTACGTGTCAGAAAATTGTTTTATTCCAAAATGGAATTTTCAAAAATAGGATTCCTTTAACAGATGAAATGATCATCGAAATAGACAAATCATCTCAAATATTGTTTTCTCTTTTCTTTCAATTTATAGTAGAATTGCACCCATAAGCGAAGGATTTTTCCATAAAATCTTGTTTGATTGAGTCAATTTCAACTAGTGACTCCATATCAGTTCATTTTTTTTTTTCCGTCGTTTTGCCTTTTTGTTAGCCAAATGATTCAGATCATCACTCCTAGTAAATGAAGAAGTCCCCTTCATCAAGGGCAACGAGGGTGAAATGAATTTGAATGAATCTTGGAAATTTTCTTATCTTGTCACAACGATGATAATAAACATATTCTAAATTAAAATTTCCAACAAAAAAATTTAGCTAGAGGAAGCAACAGGTTTTGCAAATCATATTATATGCTAAGGTAGGACAATTCACATGAATCAATTTTTTGTATCCGTCTAGAATATCACAGTCTCATGAGCCAAAACTTGAAAATAACATAAGTTTGTGAGGAATCATGATGAATGAAATTTTGAAATTACAAATTAAGATCACACAATAATTATAAAGAAAGCATTGGTTCATCGTGCAAATTTATGTATTAACCCAGTCAACATTGTTGGTGGAATTTTCTGAAAAGCGTCTTTACTTAAAAGGCATGCTATATGGTCCATCTTCGAGAGGCACGCCAAAATTGACACCTTTTTCATGGAATCTCATACGAAATTGCTTGAAATTTAACAGACATAGAGACAGCTTTTATAAAGTCTCTTTGTCGATACATTGCTACTTTAATTCTCCGATAAGAATTGTAGGGTATCATTCTATGATGACAGTACCAATTTTACCTTATTATATTTAGTGAAGAAAACTTTGTGATTATTTTGCTATATCTACCAAGTTTAGAGATTAATATTAATCAAGCTATCCTCTTTATCGAGAATCCTAGTTTTACTTTTTCTTCCTTTAATTTCGAGTTAAGTCGGCTTTGTTATGCACGAGCGAATTGAACTTTAATGCAAGTCTCTGTTCAAATTTCAAATTAGTTTGGAAATTCCTACAACCGATTGTAACATACACAACATGAATCACGTTCCTCAAAAAGCGAACCTCGGAGTCAGGATCAACCATATCATTAAAGCTCATAGGCCATCCGAATCGTAGAGACATCAGTTGGCCATGCAAGTTGCTACTTAGCTTTTCAAGTCAAGGTGAACTACGAGTCGCAGGTGTGTTTGGATCATAGAGATATGAGATGGCTATACAAGTTGTTGCTTTGCTTTTCAAGTCAAGGTCGACGTCAATTGCATCCGATGCTTCATACAAGGAATGGCATTTAATACGTCTGTTTTAAGCTGAAGCGGCAAAGGAAGTTGCTTTTCTTTAGAGAGTTAATATCAAGAGAAAAAGCTGAAAGAGACTTTACTTTAAATTTTCCAAATGTTATTTGGTTAAAACCAGGCTTGGCTACTAAACGGGAAAAGATAAAAGGGGGAAAATCATAGCATTTTATTAACTGCTACAACAAAGTATGTATAGGTTAATAGACTATACACAAATTATTATTTAGGCATTGACCTAATCAATCAATGTTACTAGTAAGGGGATAAGTTTCTCATTTCTAATTAATGTAAATAAGAGTGAGAATAAAGATCATCACTCCTAGCAGACGCCAAAATGAATTAGATCATCACTCCTAGTAGATGAATAACTCCTCTTCATCAAGGACAGTAAGGGTGAAATGGATTTGTATGAATTTTGGAGACAATCTTAACTATGGATGAAACAATGGGTGGCGACTTAGGGCCTGCATGGTAAAAACTGATATTGTTCTCGGGAACAATTGATTATATTCTTTTATTTTCGAGAGTGAATTTGGAACATAAATGTATTTAGTAAATTTTTTGTTCCTGAAAACAAATTTGTTCCGGGAAATAAATTTGTAGTAGAATTCAAAATAAAAAAAAATTTACTTCTCACTCCCGGGAACAACTTCAAGAATCAACTTTTTTTCCCTTTCTTTTTTTTTCTTTTCTCTTTCTCTTTCCTTTTCTTCTTCCTCCCTCAGGTTACTGCCCCCATCACCGCCTATCGCCCACCGCCGGCGAGTGGCTGGGCGAGCTCCGGCAAGCTCGCTGGAGGCTCGCCTGGCCACCAGCGAGCCTCCGGCAAGCTCGCCAGACCTCACCTTGGCCTGGCAAGGCTTCGATGAGCTCGCTAGGCCTTGCCCAGCCGGTCACCGGCCACCGCCGGCGATGGCAATCGGCCACAATGGGGAAGGGAAAAATAAAAAGAAAAAGATAAAAGATAAAAGTTAAAAAAACAAAAGAAAAATGTATTTAAATCATTAAAAATTAAAAGAAATTATTTTGGATTAAAAATTTTAAGGATTTACCAAATGCATTTCTATCCCAAGAATAAAAATTTTGGACAGTTACCAAACGCCTTCAAATGCTCAGAAATTATTCTCGAGAATAGAATAAAAAAGAATCATTTCTGAGCAGAAATTATTCTCGAAAATAGAAACGTTATCGTGCGCACTCTTATATGTTATGTCACGACAACACAAATTAACATATTTTACATAAAAAAATTTCCAATTGAAAATTTTATCCAGAGGAAGCAAACAGGTTGGCCGCGCAAGTCGTTGCTTTGCTTTTCAGGTCAAGTTCAACGTCAGGCTTGTACGGATGGTCTTGTCAAGACATCTTTAGTGTATAAAGAGAGAGAGAGACAGGGAGAGGGGATTTCAATTGCATCCGATGCTTTGGACAAGGAACAGCAATGAATGTATCTTTGTTTCCAGCTGAACGAGCAACGAAAGTTGCTTTTCTTAAGAGAGTGAAAATCAAAAACAATAGTAACAGGTATTTTAGCTTAATTTTTCCTAATCTTATTTACTCAAAATCAGCTATGGCTATTAAATGGAAAACAAAAGGATCAAAGGATTCTTTTAGTTTTAGCAATTGCTACAGCAAAATATGCATTCGTTAATAAACTAAACACATCAAATATTTAAGTGGCAACCTAATCAATTAGTGCTACTGTTAGCTGGATAACAGGGAGTCCATATTAGTTCATATGCTTTTGTTGTTTTCTCTTTTTGTCAGCCAAATGATTTAGATAATCACTCCTTGTAGACTAAGTCCCTTCATCAAGACAGTAAGGGCGAAATGGATTCAAATGAATCTTCGCAATTATCTCAACTGTGGATGAAGTAAGGAGTTCGGACTTGAGTAACTCCTTTAATTGTTTTGTTTGAACTTTGGGACGTAAATCACGAGAGTATTCCCACATTGTTAGGGAAGAAAAATATATAACTTGGAATAATGAGTGCAGGCATCAGTACGTAAAAATAATGAATGCAATTTAAGCTAGGCGCCCTAATTGGAGGGACTACCACCAGTGACTCTCATAAATAGAAACATATCTTGTCACATGGATCAATTTCTTGTATCTGCTTAGAATTTCACATTCCACATGAGCCAAAATTTGTAAATAACGATTTTGAGAGGGATGGTGTTGAATGGAAGCTTGAAATTACAGATTAAGATCACAGAATAATAATAATAGTAATAATAATAATAATAATAATAATAATAATACATAGGTTCATCATGCAAATTTATGTTTCTACCTCAGTCCACATCGTTGGTGGAATTTATAGAAAGTGTCTCCAGTAAAAAGATATGCCATATGGCCTACCTTCGAGAGGCACACCATAATTGACACCTTTTTGAATGTTCATACGAAATTGGTTGATATTTAACATAGAGATAGTTTTTACAGAGTCTCTCGTCAATATATTGCTACTTTATTTCTCTGATAACAGCTTCAATAATAGCAGTACCATTAAGAAGAATTTCACCGCCTAATGTTCTCTTTGGAGGGGAGGGACTGTCTTGTTGAAGAGATAATCCTTGTCCACCCTTTACCTTAATATATTCGGCAAAGAAACCTTTAACTATTTTGCTATATCCACCAAGGAAGATGAAAAATTAATTTTAATCAAACTGTATTCTTTATCAAGAATCCTAATTTTACTTTTTTCTACGTTTAATTTCGAGTAAAGTTAGCTTTGTGACACGCGGGCAAACTGAATCCTCGTCCCTAGTCTGTTTCAAATCAGTTTAGAAATTTTTGCGACCAATCGTGGCATCACAACGTGAATCGCATTCCTCGTAAAAGCGAACCACAAATTCCAGATCGGCCAAATCATTAAAGCTCACAGGCCTTAAGATCGTCGATTCATCAGCTGGCCATACAAGTCGCTACTTGGCTCTTCAGGTCAAGATCAACGTCGTGTCGCATGGCGTTCGGATCATGGAGACATGAGTCGGCTATGCAAGTTGTTGCCTTGCTTTTCAGGTCTAGGTCGTCGTCAATTGCATCTGATGCTTTGGATAAGGAGCAACACTAAATATATCTTTGTTTTAAGCTGAAGGAGAAAATACAAAGTTGCATTTCTTTAGAGAGTTAAAATCAAGAGCAATAGTGATTGATTTTTCACTTTTAACTTTCCTGATGTTATTTGGTTAAAATCGAGTATGGCTACAAAAAGAAATATTTTAAAAAAATCAATGGATCTTTTTGGTTTTATTAACTACTACGGAAAAGTATGTCTAGGTCAATAAAATATACACAATTAATATCTAAGTATTAACCTAATATATTAATGTTACTATAAATGGGATAAGTTTCTTTTTTTTTCTAATTAATGTATGTAATAGTGAGAATAAAGCTATGTCACAATGTGATTATAAAATTTCATTCTAGTTACTTTGCTACTTATATGATAGATCCTATCATTCCAACGTAACATTGAAGTTACATATTCCGATCCATTCAAAACTTTCTTTGGTTGCAAAAAAAAAAAAGAAAACCCTTTTTCTGTGGTTGTACTTTATTTATAAATCTCATCTAGAGAAAATACCTACATATGGTAATCCAGTATACTAATATATATAATCCTCCAATTGGATATGTGGATTGCATATGTGGTGTTTGTCTCATTTCTTGCACATTTCCATTTGCCCTTACTCAATAAGAAAAAAATCAAACCACCTAGTAAAGTCAATTTAGTAAATGACCATCAAATTCAAGGATATCTTATGGCTACTCACAACATCCACCCTATTAAGTGACCATCAGAAATTCTCCTAGGTTGGTTCTTTCTTTTCTTTTTAGATAAAATCACTCAACATTATAGCTAATGCCTCAATACTTATTATATATATATATATATATCAAGAAATAACATGGATAACAACAAGGGTTAATGGAGAATAAAGTTACCAAGGAGAAGTAGACTAAAGATCAATATGCCTTCACAATAAATATGCCCTTCCCTCAGTAATCAAAATAGGATTGACTTTTAGTCTGCAAATCTCATTAAAATGGTTACCTTGAAATTCGAAAGTCTCAATATTAGTTTAGCTTTTTGATCCGTAAGATCACTTTGACTGGTAAATGGAGAGAATACTTGTTTCATCAAGAATTAGGGTATCACATTATCAAAGATTTATTCCTATCCTTCAAATAACAATGTGCCTAGAGAACGACGAAGTCTACAAGAATATGATAGGAGAAAATATAAAAGTTTTTCGAAAATTCACTACCATTTTATTACACCTCTTCATCGCCTTTTATAACTGTAAGCAAAGGCATTACATGAATTGCATAAGGCCTTAAATAGCTAATACATATGACCATTTTTCAAAAGTACATCTTGGGAATAGATTCCCTTGTATAAGATGGACAGTTTTAAAGTGACACTAGCACAATAAACTAGGAAGATTCCTGCATAAAATTACAAAGCATAAAGCTCACCCATTGACAACCCAGCTAAATTCCTTTCTTTATTGATAGGTTCATGCTTCGTAGCTAGATTAGGGCCCTTGAATGAGTTGCTGTATTTATGATGCGTGTTAGCTGGAGAAAATAATCGCAAGGATCTCTAGAGAAATAAACTGACTCTAGTTGATTATGCTCATCTTCTTCAAGAACCTAGTAGATTGCATCTCCAGTGGCCTCATGTGCTTAGAAATAGTACCTCACCATTACTTCATATGCACTGGGCCATAGGAATTTCAGAACAGATTGATTGCATTCGCTGAGTATGCACTAGTCTTCTCTCGATTGTCCACTAATTTCTCAAAACTGCATCCATAGGACCTATACAATTTTGGTATAGGACATGACAACCTATCTAGCTTGCTAGCCGTCCAGGGAGCTATTTCCATTTTTGTCATAAAGATAATGGCAGCGTGAACTTCAGAATTGAGGGCGCTGCATTTTAGATTTGTGGAGAACGGATATTGCCAGTAGGATATAGGATGAAACTACTTTAATATCTCTGATGAGATATGATTCGAGTATCCTTCAACAAGAAAACTAGTAATAAGGCAGTCAATAGGGAAACTCTATTCCAATTGTGTAATTATGGAAAAACATTTGATAGAACTACTTAATTTCAACAGGGAAGCCACAACATTGAAAGTTACGACCACCTAATAACTAAGGCATGACTCTTCACATTAAATCAAATATTTGTATGTTATGAAAGATTTGTACTACTCGAAATTTTAGTCTGCATAAGTCAAACCTTGCAAATGACATAATTTTACCAACTCCATTAATTAAACGCTGATTAAGGTCACAAATAGGTTCATCATGATGATTATATGCCGTTGCCTCAATCAACATCATTGATGAACAGGCCAAAAAAAAAATCATTGATGGAATTTTTTGAAAGCTTCTATAGGGATAATAAACATGCTACATGATCTACCTTCTTAGAGGCGTGCATTATAATCTAACACCTTTTTTTTGGAATTTAATACCAAACATTTGTTGATAATGAACATCGCCATACATAGATAGCTTGTGTAATTTCTCTTGTCGATGATATATAATACCATTTTTATTTTTTTATAATCGATATCAAAAACTTTTACTTGCTTTCTACCGCAATGAATTCGAAGATTTAATATTAATCAAAGTATTTTCTTCATAAAGATTCCCACTTCTCCTTCTTCTTCTTTTTCAGACGTGACAGATAGAAAGCGCCATTTATTGAAAGAGAAGCATTGGTAGAGAGTTCATTCATTATTTGCAAGTCACTTTGAAAATTCCTACGATCGATTGCGACATCACAGTGTGAATCACGATGGTCTTGTCAAGGCTTCTTTAGTGAAGACCGGGAGAAAGTGGATGTCAGTTGCGTCTGATGCTTTGTACAAAGAATGGGACTGAATGCATCTTGGTTTTAGGCTAAAAGAGGAAAGAAAGTTGCTTTTCTTTGAAGAATCTAAATCAAGAGCAACAACGTTAAAATTTGGTATGGCTACTAAGTGAGAAAAAAAATAAAAGAATCTATTTAGTTTCATTAACTGCTACAGCAAAGTATGTCTAGGTTAGTAAATGTACACAAATTAATATTTAAGTATTCACCTAATAAATTAGTGTTACCATTAGTAGGACAAGTCCCTTTTTTCTAATTAATGTAGACAAGAGTGAGAATAAAGCTTGGGGAAAGTACTAAAAAAATCATCAATATTTTGCATTAACACTAATTTAGTCATAAATCTTTTCATTGAAATAATTTTGTCCTAAACATTTTATATTGATACCAATTCAGTTGATTCGGTCAATTTAGGCCAAAAATCACTAACGTAGATGCTAACCGTCTTATATGACACATATAGTACTAATGCTGACATTTTTTAAATGATTTTAATATATTTTTTTGAAAATTTGAAATTTTTATTAATTTTTTTCTTTTCCTTTTTTTATTTTCACTGTGGCCAGCAAGTGTCATCCAAGTTTGTTGATCACTGGGCGAGGTCGCAAAGCCCTCGCTAGTGGCCAGTGAGGGTCGTGGCCCTCACCCAACCTCACCCAGATCCGGACAACCCATAATGCGGGGTCGCTGGAGGCTTGTGCTGCCCAGTAGCTCGGTGGCCACGATTCCATCGTTGCTTGGCTCCTCAGACCATTCGAAGTTGGAGCGACCGTGGTTTGGCTGGAGGAGTAAGGAAACAGAGAGAAAAAAGAACTGGCGTGAACGAAGCAAAAGCAAAAGGAAAACCGAAACCAAACTTGGGCCAGGATGTGAGCGTCGATGGTGAAGAGGAAGCAGCTGAAATCTCCAGAAATGCCGCAGCCCTGCAGAGTCCATGCCCCAACTCTAGAACCTCGTACATGAAGATCCTCTCCTGCGGCCACCTGCACCTCGCTTGCACCCGGGCAAGGGCCTCGACGCTCACTAGTCGGCTAATGAGGGCTTTGCGGCCCTTGCCCAATAGCTAGCAAGCTCTGCGGACCTCGTTGGCCACAATGGAAAGAAAAGGAAAGGAAGGAAAAGTAAAAGGAAAAGAAAAGGCAAATATATTTAGAAAATTAAAAAATTATTAACATCATTATCAATCGTGTCACATCGGACAACTGACGTCTACGTCAGCAATTTCTAACTTAAATTTGCTAAATTGATTGAATTAGTACTAATGTGAAAAGATTTAGAATTAAATTAGTTTAATTAAAATGTTTAAAATTGAATTGATATCGATATAATAGGCTAAGGACTTTTTTTTTCACTTTTCCCATAAAGCTATGTTGCAGTGTGGCCATAGAATTTTCTTCTAGTCACTTCACTACTTGTATGTTGGATCCTATTACCAAATAATATTGGACAAATAAGACCCAAAAAGATCACTAATTCTAACACAATGTGAGATTTTGTGAATTTAGTGTCAACTATTTCAAAAATTTAAGTTATTAGATGGAAATGTTATTTTTTTCATTTAAATACTTTATCATATATTACCACATTTCATCGATAACGGAAGGCGTAAGTACAATCACAACAAGAAAACTAAGAACAATAAGATGTGTTCCATTTAAGCTCTTGACCTTCATTTTCTTAGATGTCAAAAGATCTTCCTTTTTTCCGAAAAGGAGTTCTCCGGAATGGGACTGCTTTGCCGCTTCAAATGACCAACCAAATAGAAAAACCATTACGACTATTTCTCTCTTTTATTCCAAATCATAGTAGAATTGTACCCAAAAGCAAAGGACTTTTCCATTAAATTTTGTTTGATTGAGCCAATTTCACATAGTGACTCCATGTCAGTTCACCTTTTTTTTTTTCCCTCTTTTCGTCAGCCAAATAATTCAGATCATCACTCCTTATAGACTAAGAAGTCCTCTTCATCAAGGATAGTAAGAGTGAAATGGAATTTTCAGAAAAGCTTCTTTTTTAAAAAGACTTGCTTTGGGGGCCACCTTCGAGAGGCACACAACATGGGACACCTTTATTAATGGAATTTCATACGAAATTGGTTGATATCGGACGGGCATAGAGACGGCTTTAACAAAGTCTCTTTGTAGATATAAGTGCTACTTTAATTCTCCAATAAAAGTTGTGGCTTATAGTTCTTGTGCACAAATGATGACGATAAGACTTTTATTTTGCAATATTCAGGGAAGAAAAGTTTAACTATTTTGCTATGTCTATCCCGAAGGTTGAGGACTCGATATTGATCAAACTATCTTCTTTATCAAAAATCCTACTTTTACTTTTCTTTCATTTTGAGTAGAGGTGGCCACGTTGCGACATTACCATGTGAATGTCTTGTCAAGGCTTCTTTAGAGAAGAGCGAGAGAGAGTGGATGTCAGTTGTATATGATGTTTTGGACGAGGAATGGGACCGAATGCATCTTGTTTTCAAGCTAAAAGAGCAAAAGAAAGTTGCTTTTCTTTGGACAGTCTAAATCAAGTGCAAAAGGGATAGAAATTTCTACTTTAATTCCCAGAGTTACTTGGTTAAAATCAGGTATAGCTACTAAGCGAAGAAAAAAAAGGATCTATTTGGTTTTATTAACTACTACAGCAAAGTAGGTCTAGTTTAATAAACAATTCACAGATTAATATTTAAGTACTCACCTAATAAATTAGTGCTACTATTAGCAAGGATGAGTTCCTTTTCTTTTCTTTAGTTAATGTAAACAATAATGAAAATAAAGTTATGTGGTGACGTGGCTATAAAATTTTATTCTAATCACTTCACTAATTGTATGTGTAAATATCATACAATCTTCAAGAGAGAGGGAGAGAGAATCAAGAAAGGCCACATTCCGGTACACACTAGTAAATTGAATCATTAATACAAGTCTCTATTCATGTTTCCAATCAATGTGGAAATTCCCACGACCGATTGTAATGTACAAAACGTGAATCACGTTTCTGATAAAACGAATCTAGGATTCGGGATCAAGGAAATCATTATAGCTCATAGGCCTTCAAATCATAGAGACATCAGCTGACCATGCCAATGGCTGCCTGGCTTTTCAAGTCAAGGCCAATGTCATGTTGCAGGGCGTTTTGAATTGTAGAGATATGAGTTGGTTTTTCAAATCAAGGTAGACGTCAAAATTGACACTATTTTTATAAAATTTATAAAAAGTTTCTTTAGTGAAAAGATATGCCACATGCCCACCCTCCAGAGGAACACCAAAATCGACACTTTTTCATGGAAGTTCATGCGAAATTGGTTGATATTTAACAGAAATAGAGACATCTTTTATGGAGTTTCTTGTCAATAGCTTCAATGATGACAGTACCATTTTTACCTTATTATCTTTGGCAAAGAAAACTTTGACTAATTTGCTATATCTACCAAAGAAGTTGAGAAATTAATATTAATAAAACTATCTTCTTTGTCAAGAATCTTGCTTTTATTTATTTATTCTCCGTTTCATATCCAGTTTAAGAGAGCTTTGTTACACATGATCAAAATGAATTCTTAAAGCAAGTCTTTATTTACATTTCAAATTAATTTAAAAATTCTTAAAATGGTTTGTAACATCCTAGCGTGAATCACAATCTTGCTAAAAGCAGACCCAAATCATAAGCTCACAGGCCTTTCAAATCGTAGAGACCTCAGTTGGGCCATGCAAGTCTCTGCTTGGCTTTTCAGGTCAAGGTCAGTGTCGTGTTCCAGGTTCGTTCTAATCTTATAGATATGAGTTTGCTATACAAGTCGTTGCTTTGCAGGTCAAGGTCGCCGTCATTGCATTTGATGCTTTGGACAGGACGCTAGATATCTCTTCTTTTCTAGCTAAAGGAGCAAATAAGAAGTTGCTTTTATCTAGAGAGTTAAAATTAAGAGCAATAGCGATTGATTTTTCACTAGAACTTTTCCTGATGTTATTTGGCCAAAATCAAGTATGGCTACAAAACGATTTTCTTTTTTTAAATAAATTAATGGATCTTTTTGGTTTTATTGACTGCTACAGCAAGTATGTATAGGTCAATAGACTATACACAATTAATATTTAAGCATTAACCTGATATATTAATGTTACCATTAGTGGGATAAATTTCTTTTTTTTCTAATTAAAGTGTAGTGTTGCGAGAATAAAGCTATGTCACGATGTGGTTATAAAATTTCTTTCTAGTCACTTTGCTACTTATATGTTAGATCCTATCATTCATATGTAACATTGATGCTATAGAGTTCAATCCAAACTTTCTTTGCTTCCAAAAATAAAAAAAACCAAACCTCTTTTTTATTGTACTTTGTTTATAAATTTTGTTTGGAGCAAGTACCTCCATATAGAATCCAGTATGGAAACATATAAAATCCTGCAATTGGATATGTGGTGTTTGTCTCATTTTCTATGCATTTCATATACCCTTAAAGAGAAAAAATCAAATGACCTAATAAAGTCAATTTAGTAAATGACAACATTCACTCTGTTAAGTGACTATTGAATTTCTCTAAATTGATTGTTTCTTTTCTCTTCGGATAAAGTCACTCGACATTTTAATAATGACTTTTCCATTAAATTTTGTTTGATTGAGCCAATTTCACGTAGTGACTCCATGTCAGTTCACCCCTTTTTTTTTCCCCTCTTTTTGTCAGCCAAATAATTCAGATCATCACTCCTTATAGACTAAGAAGTCCTCTTCATCAAGGACAATAAGAGTGAAATGGAATTTTCAGAAAAGCTTCTTTTTTAAAAAGGCTTGCTTTGGGGGCCACCTTCGAGAGGCACACAACATGGGACACTTTTATTAATGGAATTTCATACGAAATTGGTTGATATCTGACGGGCATAGAGACGGCTTTAACAAAGTCTATTGTTGATATAATTGCTACTTTAATTCTCCAATAAAAGTTGTGGCTTATAGTTCTTGTGCACAAATGATGACGATAAGACTTTTATTTTGCAATATTCGGGGAAGAAAAGTTTAACTATTTTACTATGTCTATCCCAAAAGTTGAGGATTCAATATTGATCAAACTATCTTCTTTATCAAAATCCTACCTTTACTTTTCCTTTCATTTTGAGTAGAGGTGGCCACGTTGCGACATTACAATGTGAATGTCTTGCCAAGGCTTCTTTAGTAAAGAGCGAGAGAGAGAGAGTGAATGTCAGTTGTATATAATGTTTTGGACGAGGAATGTGACCGAATGCATCTTGTTTTTAAGCTAAAAGAGCAAAAGAAAGTTGCTTTTCTTTGGAGAGTCTAAATCAAGTGCAAAAGTGATAGAAATTTCTACTTTAATTCCTAGAGTTACTTGGTTAAAATCAGGTTTAGCTACTAAGCGAAGAAGAAAAAGGATCTATTTGGTTTTGTCAACTGCTACAGCAAAGTAGGTCTAGGTTAATAAACAATACACGGATTAATATTTAAGTACTCACCTAATAAATTAGTGCTACTATTAGCAAGGACGAGTTCCTTTTCTTTTCTTTAATTAATGTAAACAATAGTGAGAATAAAGCTATGTTGTGACGTGGCTATAAAATTTTATTCTAATCACTTTACGAATTGTATGTGTAAATATACAATCTTCAAGAGAAAGGGAGAGAGAATCAGAAAAGGCCACATTTCGGTACACACAAGTAAATTGAATCCTTAATACAAGTCTCTATTCATGTGTTCAATCAATGTGGAAATTCCCACAACCGATTGTAACGTACACAACGTGAGTCACGTTTCTGATAAAAGTGAATCTAGGATTCGGGATCAAGGAAATCATTATAGCTCATAGGCCTTCAAATCGTAGAGACATCAGCTGACCATGCCAGTGGCTACTTGGCTTTTCAAGTCAATGCCAATGTCATGTTGCAGGGCGTTTTGAAATGTAGAGATGTGAGTTGGCTTTTCAAATCAAGGTAGACGTCAAAATTAACACTATTTTTATAAAATTTATAAAAAGTTTCTTTAGTGAAAAGATATGCCACATGCCCACCCTCTAGAGGCACACCAAAATTGACACTTTTTCATGGAAGTTCATGCGAAATTGTTAATAATTAACAGAAATAGAGACATCTTTTATGGAGTTTCTTGTTGATAGCTTCAATGATGACAGTACCATTTTTGCCTTATTATCTTCGGCAAAGAAAACTTTGACTAATTTGCTATATCTACCAAAGAAGTCGAGAAATTAATATTAATCAAACTATCTTCTTTGTCAATAATCCTGCTTTTATTTATTTATTCTCCGTTTCATATCCAGTTTAAGAGAGCTTTGTTACACACGATCAAACTGAATTCTTAAAGTAAGTCTTTATTTACATTTCAAATTAATTTAAGAATTCTTAAAATGGTTTGTAACATCCCAACGTGAATAATGATCTTGCTAAACCCAAATCATAAGCTCATAGGCCTTTCAAATCGTAGAGACCTCAGTTGGGCCATGCAAGTCGCTACTTGGCTTTTCAGGTCAAGGTCAATGTCGTGTTCCAGGTTCGTTCTAATCTTACAGATATGAGTTTGCTATACAAGTCGTTGCTTTGCAGGTCAAGTTCGCCGTCATCGCATCTTATGCTTTGGATAGGATGCTAGATATCTCTTCTTTTCTAGTTGAAGGAGCAAATAAAAAGTTGCTCCTTACCAAAAAAAAAAATAAAAAGTTGCTTTTCTCTAGAGAGTTAAAATCAAGAGTAATAGTGATTGATTTTTCACTAGAACTTTTCTTGATGTTATTGGCCAAAATCAAGTATCGCTACAAAACAAATTTTTTTTTAAATAAATTAATGCATCTTTTTGGTTTTATTGACTGCTACAGCAAAGTATGTCTAGGTTAATAGACTTTACACAATTAATATTTAAGTATTAACCTGATATATTAATGTTACCATTAGTGGGATAAGTTTCTTTTTTTTCTAATTAAAGTACAGTGTTGCGAGAATAAAGCTATATCACGATATGGTTATAAAATTTCTTTCTAGTCACTTTGCTACTTATATGTTAGATCCTATCATTCTTATGTAACGTTGATGCTATAGAGTTCAATCCAAACTTTCTTTGCTTCCAAAAAAAAAAAAACAAACCTCTTTTTTATTGTACTTTGTTTATAAATTTTGTCCGGAGCAAATACCTCCATATAGAATCCAGTATGGAAACATATAAAATCCTGCAATTGGATATGTGGTGTTTGTCTCATTTTCTGCGCATTTCATATACCCTTAAAGAGAAAAAATCAAATCACCTAGTAAAGTCAATTTAGTAAATGACAAAACCCACTATGTTAAGTGACCATAGAATTTCTCTAAATTGGTTCTTTCATTTCTCTTCAGATAAAGTCACTCAACAATTTAATAATGCCTTAATACTTATAAGAAATATATATGTGTGTGTGTGTGTGTTACATGATAAAATTTGATTTGATGTATGAAAAATTCATCGTTTGTAATACATCAAAGTTTCATGCTATATGGCTATGTTTGATTTCTCAAAATAATATATAACTTTAGATTCAAGAAAAACAAGAATTAACATGGGCAACAATTGGAGTTAGTGAGGGGTAATAGGGATGATCTAGTCCCGGTCTGATTTAGTCCCACTCAAGAATTGGAAACTGAATTAGGAGGATTGGTTATCATTTTCAAAATTAGGAACTTGACCACCTAGTCCTGGGAACTGATCTCATTTGGTTCTTGGGTAGTTCAATGAAACAAGTAGAGAGAGATTTTTTCTATTTGTGCAAACTGTACATGCTCTCAAAAATTATTCTTCGTCCAACTAAACAAAACATATACTTATGTATGGGGAAAGAAAAACGAGAGAGAGTGGATTCTGTTGTAGCGTCGTCTTCGGGTGTGTTTGATTCCCTTCGATTTGCTTCGCTAAGGTGCTCCTTTTTTCTTTACGTTTGGAGAGAGAGAGAGCTTTCCTTTTGTTGTGGGCTTTTACTCTCTCTAAGCTCAATTTATTTCTCTTTCGACTGGGCTATTATTCTTGCTAGGCTCATTTGAGCTTTGAGCTAATTGGGGTCTTTCAATATTGGTCCATTTCCCATTTTGAATTTAGAAACCAAACTGCCAATTATCGATTCTGATTTCATGGAATCAATAACCAGACTAGCACACGTGAGAACTACATATGACTAACCAATTTGATCTAGTTCGAGTGGCTCCTAGTTCAATCAGTTCCAGTTGCATAACCCTAAGAGATTAAGTTACCGAGAAGAAGATTTAAGGTCAATATACCATCACAATACATAGGCTCTTCCCTCAACAATCAAAATATGATTGATTTTTAGCCTGAAAATCTCATTAAAATGGTCACTTTGAGACTCGAAATCTTAGTTTAGGTTTTTGATCCACAGGATCACTTTGACTGATGAAAAGAGAGAATACTTGCTTCACTAAGAATCAGGATATCGCATTATCAAAGATTTATTCCTATCCTTCAAATAACAATATGCCTAGAGAATGACAAAGTTTACTAAAACACGATAAGATAAAATATGATGGTTTTCCAGAAGTTCACCTCCATTTTATGACTGCTCTTCTTCGCCTTTTATAACTGAAGGCAAGGGCATTACATGAATTGCATGAGACCCAAATGGCCATTACAAATGGCTATTTTTAAAAAATACTTCTTGGGGATGGATTCCCTTAGACAAGACCGATAGTTTTAAAGTGACACTAGCATAATAAACTAGGAACATTCCTACATAAAATTACAAAGCACAAAGCTCAACCATTGACACTTTGGCAAAATTCCTTCACTTATTGACAGGTTCATGGTGCACAACTAGATTAGGGTCCTTGAATGAATCACTATATTTTATGACACATGCTATCTGGATAAAATATATGTCTATTCGGAGTGTCTAAGGGTCTTGAGAGGAATAAATTGATGCTGGTTGATGATGCCCGTGCTCTTCTAGAGACTAGTAGAGTGCATCTCCAGTGGCCTCATGTGCTTGAAAATAATACCTTAGCATTACTTCTTCATATGCACTGGGCTGAAGGAATTTTGGAACAGAGTGATTGCATTTGCAGAGGATGCACTGGACTTCTCTATATTGTCCACTAATTTCTCGAAAACTGCATCCTTAGGACATTTGCAATTTCGGAATAGGACATGCACAACCTATTTAGCTTGCTGGTCGTCCAGTGAACCATTTCCAAATTTTATGAAGATAATGGTAGCATGAACTTTTAGAATTTATGGCTCTGCATTTTAGCTTTGTGGAGAACAGATATTGCTAGTAAGATAGAGGGTGAAACCACTTTAATATCTCAGCAAAGTGACAAGATGATGATTCGATTATCCTTCACAAGAAAACTAGTAGTGAGGCAGCAGATACGGAAACTCGACTCCAGTTGTATAATTATGAAAAAAACAATCGACAGAATCGCTTAAGTTCAGCAGCATCAAAAGCCACGACCACCTAATAATAAAGGCGTGATGCTTCAAAAATTTTAATCTGCATAAGCCAAACCTTGAAAATAAATTAATTTTACCACCTCCATTAATTAAAAAGCTGGTTAAGGTCACAAATAGGCTTGTCGTGATAATTATATGTTGTTGCCTCAACCAAGATCATTGACGGAATTTTCTAAAAGCTTTTTCAATGATGATAAACATGTTACATGATCCACCTTTAAGAGGTAAACACTATAACCCAGCAACTTTTCATGAAATTTATTGGCGAAAGTTGTTGATAATGGACATCACCATACATAGCTCCTGTAAATTTTTTTATGGATGAGAAACAGTACCATCTTTTAATTTCTTTTATCTGATACTAAAAATTTTAACTCGCTTTCTATCAAAATGAGTTCGAAGATTTGATATTAATCAAAGTAGTGTATTCATAAAGATCCCCACTTTTACTTTTTTTCTTGCACACATCATAGATAATTAGCATGGTATATCCAAAGAGAAGCATTGGCATAGAGTTCATTTATCATGTAATGAGTGAAGGCTTAGTAGATTGGAAGCCTTCATAGCCATAAATATGTAACTTTGGTCCATGATGGTACATAGTGACTTCGAATGCGGTTGGTAACTGTCAAATATTGTTTTTTGGTAAGGAGTAACTGTCAAATATTGTTGGTACAAAAAAGTGACTAGAAACTTGCTTACCCAATCGCATGTCAGTTAGCATGTTTACCGATGTCTTTGAAGTTACTAACTTTTATTTGAAATCACCAACCTCAATTTGACTGAAGTACCGACATTTATCAAATTAAGATACCAACTAGTTATAGTCACATAGCAACTTTTTATCTTTTGCTTTGTTTTGAGAAGTATGAACATTTCTTTCTACTTCCAAAACTATCAAACAACTTTAATAATCTACCAACATTTATTCTTCTAGTCACCGATGCCTTTAATGTAATTTGGTGTGTCAATATGACATTTATTGATATTGATACCTAAATTTTGGTGACCCATTTAATCATTCATTGATTACATTGAAAATTAAGAATTAATTTCTAACCCTAGAGAAAAAAAATTATTAAATTGCATCACATAGACATTAGGAATATTTGTATTAATAGTACTAATTTTTTATATAATTTAAATTAAATTAAAAAAGCAGCAGGGCCAGCCAAGCCCGGCCCCTTCTTCTTTTCCCTTCTCCTTCTCCCCACCTGGGGCGGCCCAGCCCATTCCTTTTCCTCCCTTTCCCCCGGCCCATCTCCTCTTTTATTCTTCTCCCCTCCGCTTGGACGACGGCCTCCGACGAAAGAAGCCAAAGGACGGAGGACAGTACGACGACAAGCAGCAAGGGAATGTCTTGCGGTACCGGACCCGTTGGTAGCAGCTGACGTAGTCCTTGGAGAGAGGGAGAGGATCAAGTTTAAAAGAAGGACCGAGGAAGGAGGGGGTGGGGGGGGGGAGGGGATAGAGCTTCCTCGGCGGAAAATAGCGAGAGAGTAAAAAAAACAGAGAGAGCGAGAGCGGCTTGGGAGAGGTTTTAGGCTGACAGCTCGAGAGAGAGGGTATCGTGAGTGAGATTAGAGCGAAGAACCGAGAGTAGAGAGTACGAAAGCAGCTTGGCCGCTCCCGAGACTCCGCTTCCTGGCGTCCTTTCTCTCCGGTGAGTCTTCCTTTGAGTTCACTCCTCTTCGGTCCGAGGACCTCGTCTCAGCAACGCTAGGGCGGCCGGCCACGGTCCGCTCTGTCTCGGGCTCGCCTGTTAGTCGCCGTCGTCGAGCCGGGTAGGACCCCCACCGCTCAATCGAGGTAGCGCTCCGTGCTGCTCTGTTTTGAGCCCGCCGGACAGAGGCTCGCGCGGCTTCGGCTTGCTCGAGTCCTGACTCCAACGGTGCTGCCTTTTCTTGCTTCTAGACCCCGCTTAGTTGCTTATGTCTATTTTGGTCAAGTTTTGATGCCCCGTTAAGTTATCGTTTGCCTCCTCTCGGGCGACGCCCGTCAATTGTCCGACGAAATGTCTATTTGATGTCTACGAATGTCATGGCTGCCTTGCTCGAACTGTGGACCTCTTGCTCACGTTCTGTGGGTTTCTGTATGTCATGGTCACGTTTCTTGCTTCATTCCTTCACGGTTACTTTTGCGTGTGTGGTGTGTTTTGAGCTCATTGTTCCGGTGAGGGATAGAGGCCAGCGGTGCTTCTTGCAGGGAGGGCGTGGGGGATCGGGTGATGAATAACAAGCGTCCAGTCTGGTGTCTTCAGTGAAATCGACGGAGGTTTAGTGTCTACCTTGCTGGTTTTTGCTTAGGAAGCCTGATTATTTGGCAGGTGAGATCCTGGAGAAGTTTCGGGGAGGGTGTTGCGTAAATGAAGACACGCTCCGGGAAGGAAAAGAGAGGACAGGGAGATGAGAGAAAAAAGTGAAAAAGGAAAAGAGAAAAGGAAAAGAAAAGAACAATAATAATAGAAAATAGAAATTAAAAAAATAATGTTTAAAAATTAGGGTTTTATTTGAAATAGGTTGGATCCGAGTCATTGGATCGGGTTAGCGGGTCGGACCTGTTTTACCGGGTCCGCACCCGTCTTCCCGAATATAATAATATTTAAAAATTTAAAATAAAAGAAAAAGAGTATTAAATAATAATAATAAATCATAAAAAATTTTAAGAAAATTCAAAAATTAAGAAAAATTTAAAAAATTCGAAAATCCAAAAATTTTAAGAAAATTCTAAATTCGGAAAATTCAAAAACAAAAATTCAAAAATTTCTTAAAAAAATTTAAAAATTCAAATGAAAATTCGAAAATTCATAAAAATTTTACAAAATTCCAAAATATTCCAAAAAAGAAAAAAGAAAAGGAATTCCCCAAAAAGCTTTAAAAAAAATGGTTTTGGGTAATCTTCTCTTAAAAAGTGGAGCATTTTAATATAAGATTGTGCCTGAAGTTGAAGAAGCCCTTAAGACTCTATTTTAGGATTTCAATTATCGTTAGAGACAAATACCCTTAATTACGAATTTTTGATATGATGATTATGGCTTCCCTTTAGCTTAGTTAGGATTGGCATTTATTTAACTCTTAATAAATTATATGCTTGTTTTCCCCTTACAATTTATTTAATATTTCTTTTGATTATTGATTTTAATGATTACACACTTGCATAATCATCTCATATGTTAATAGATAGGTCTAAAATCAATCCAAATTATTTGACAAAAATCTTTTTCAAATGAACAATATTATATACTGAAATTGCACTAATTGATTAATTAGTGTAATCAAGTCCCCAACCCTAAATTTTTTAGTTGCGTAGAAAGTGAGGTAGATTCACATGTCTCATTTGGTTTCCAACTGACCTCAATAGGCTAGTGATGACTCCTCATTTGAAGGTTTTTATGAACACTCCAATATCACACGAGATATGAGCTTAGGAGAGCTCGCCCCTAGTTATGAGCCGTCTTTTAGGCAATACGCTTAAACCTATTTCCTCTCTTGAGGGGTAGGAAGCGTTAGTTGGTATGCCAATCAAAATAAGCTTCGTAATTTTGAATGAAAATTAGTAAATTCAAGGGTCTTTGGAAACATAAGTATAAATTGTATTGACATATTATTAAAGTAGTCAGTCATCATGAAGTGTAAAGAAATGTTGGTATTTCTCAAATCGAAGTAAGATAAAACCTTGGTAAATTATTGTGACAATTGTTACTACATTGGTCAAATTCGCAAATAATTTCTTTTTTTATGCCCAGGATCCACCAAGCCCGACTCACTTACGCGTGCTAGCTCATGGTCCGTAGAGTGCGCGTGCACCTCAGACCAAGCGTCAGTACCTAGGGGGGAGCTAGCAGAGGAGCCCACCACCCTGACCCGCCATCTAAGACGCGTTAGCCAACTGTGTGATTTGATCCCTGAACCTTGTGGAGGGTGGTCCCAAAGCCGAACTGACTTAGCTGGCTCGCCGGTGGGTGTCAAATTCGCAAATAATTGAATTGAGCTTTAGCAAAAAAAATTACTTGAAAGAAGAATCAATTGCAATGGATTTTCGATTAATAAATTGTAAAAAGAATAAGTGACCAATGTCTTCCCTTTATCGGATAAATTTCGGATATTCAAGATAACCAACCAGCTGATCAACCCAATCTGTTGCATTCGATGCTAGTTGATGCATACGATAAATTGATTGGCTTTTTACCGGTTGACTTTTGTTATATTGTGCCCAAGTGAAAGCATACCCTTTTTTTAATTGGTTGATTATTGATATGGGCATTAACTACGTAAAAACTTGACTACAAATATATATAGATGATGCTCATAATTGTACCTCAGTCAGACAAATATGACCGTACCTCATTGAATGTATGGATGAGTGACACATGGGCAAAAGCCAAATGTGAAACTAATTTCTGTTGGTGGCGTGTGAAATTGGACATATATCGTCTCATCTATACTTGAAAGTTTCATTGTATCACTAGTAAGGCAAAATCATGGAATTGCCCAATTAAAAATATTCATCCAAGTTGGACATATTACATCCTCGAGCAAACAGAAATCTGCACTTCCATGTCATTTTAACTTCGGCACACTCAAAGACTATAGCTCCCAGATCTGATAAGCTCCACCAATGTGGACTTCATCGAAAATAATTAGATCCCTGGTATCGACTTTTCGACAGTTCACTCTTATCCTGATCAATGGTGAGTATAAATACTATGCTGGCATTACAACGCCAGATAAAATGCCAAACCCAATGTGACTACTATCTTATTGCCTGACGATAAATTACATGTTCGTATCTATCTTTGACAAACAGGTTGTCCGACCTGAGTGAAGGAAACCAAATCTCCTTCCTCAGCAATTGGGTGAACACTCGCATTCAGGATGCGCAGAATGTTCTCTGCAAGCCGCTCCTATTCACGGAGTCTGGGATCTCATCGAAAGACTCGGGCTACAACCAGAATGAGAGGGACCAGTTCTTCGACATAGTCTATTCAGCAATCTATTCCTCGCCCGTGGAGGTGGCATGGCGGCAGGCAGCATGTTCCTCGGCAGCTTTTGACCACGAGGGGATGGACTCTTACCAAGACATTTATGAGATCGTGCTGAGTGAGAGCCCATCGACCACAAGTGTGATCGTTCAGCAGTCCCAGAAGCTCAACAGGAAAGGAAGATGTATGCGAGGCTGAAGAATATAGAGGAGCGGAAGAAAGCGCATGACAGAAGGAGGAATGATGTCGGAAACACAGAAGAATATAGAGAGCGGAAGAAGGCGAACGACAGAAGGAGGAATGATGGCAGAAGCACAGGAAACTGAAGAGTGGAGTTCCAAGATCAAGTAAAGAATACACATGTAGGAAGGTCAATATAGAATTGGGATCGAGACATTAATATTTTGCTGCAAACTATTCCTGCTCATCCAAGATGAAAGCAGAGCAAAAGTTTACTGCGAGTCTAATGTTTCCCGCTGTTAGGGGCTTATTACACCATCACTGGGAGGCTACGTTGTTGGAAATTTCCGATATTGGGCTTACATTAATTAATTAATTTTCCATTTTATATAATCGGGTTAATGGATATTCCAATATATTTTGAACCCTCAAGTGATCTTATTGAATTGGGTTTTGGCATCTATTAATTACGGGCCTAGTTGAGCAGCAAAGTATAGGCAATTGTGTTTAACTGAAGCCCGTAATGGGAAGGGCCCAGTTAACACGCTGTTGATTAGGGTTTGCTAGGTCCCCTCTCTAGCCTATAAAAGGGTAGGTTATACCTATCAGTCGCTGAATCCCATTAAAGCTGCTAAACCGAAATAGGTCATAGAGAGGAAGAACCAGCATACCAACAGATCACTGATCATATCAGGTTGATCCGTTTTCAGTCAAGTGAGGCCATGGCTCAAACATGTATTAATTAATTCCGCTGTATATATTTGGATTATCGGTGTTTTGCAATCATGTATAAATCGAATTTGTTCTTAATTTAATGATTGTTAATATTAAGAAAATATTACATACGTTACATACAATTTAAAGTTTCGAAAGTTGAATGTTTGTACGAAAGTCATACAAGTGGATTCAGTTTCTCGTTGAGGTAGTAGTAAAGCTTGGCATGTGCTCTGCTCATCAATATTTTTATCAAGTATACAGCAACTCGAGTGCGAAAAGTTATATAACGTGTACAAGTGTCGTCCTGAATCATCTACCAAGTTGAAATTCATTGAAGTAACACAAGCTTTTTCCATTTTCTTGGGTTTGAAGTAATGCTAGCTTATTTCCTTCCAATTGGAAAGAAAAAGATTGACTAGGAATTAAGTGGGGCATCAGTGGTAAAGGTAAACATCATGTCAAAACTTTGGTTTTCACTACCTCCAAATAGGTAGGTATAGTAACCTCTCACATCTAGGGTGAGACGTCGAAGGTAAAGTCCCTCCTGCTAGACTGACCTATCCTTCACACAAAGTTTTGTAACCAACTTTTCAAATTAGTATCCATGCTCATCCAAGATGGAAGTAGAGCAAAAGTTTAAGGTAAGTCTAATGTTTCCTACTGTCGGGGGCTTATTACACCATCACTGGAATGTTACGTTACATGCAATTCAAAGTTCGAATATTTAATGTTCGTACGAAAGTCATGCAAGTGGATTCAGTTTTTCGTTGAGACAGTAGTAACGCTTGGCATGTGCTGTGCTCGTCAAGGAAGCAGCAACTCGAGTGCGAAAGTTATATAACGTGTACAAGTGTCGTCCCGGAGATTTAATCATTTACTACGTAGGAATTCATTGAAGTAGCGCAGGATTTTTTTCTTTTTCCCTTTTTTTTGGGTCAGAAGTAATGCAGGCTTTAGTTGCGTTATTTATGCGGAGAGAGCCCTATGAACCGATGCATTTAGTCAACAATTCTTCTCGGCCATGACCCGCCTTGTAGAGAAAGACACAATGTTCAATTAAAGAAAACATAGTCTTTTTATCGTGAGCACCCTCCACAATATCTCACAATTATATAATTTTTATAATTCTTTGTCACTGTGAGATTTTGCTTAGGAGTTCTTTCACACACGCGTGCTTAAATGGGAGGCACTTGGTATCTATTTATGGCCCAAACATGGAGGTGGTTCTACCTTCGAGATAATTTTAGAAATTCATCTCCTTAGTTAATTCTAACGATTACTAATAATACTATGTGGACAATCTATTAGTTACACAATTTCTCTACTCTTCTTCTAAAATATCTCGTACCAAGAAAAATCTAAATAAACAAAGAGATAAAGTCGGAATTTTGGAGTGCAGAGGCAGTGCAACTTTTTTTCAATGTTCCCCGTCACCACTGCTCTTCTCTTAGTGTGGATCTGGCGATTATGGCAAGATGCTATGGGAACTCTTCAAACTTTGTAGTACCAAGTCCTTTGGTGAAAATATCTACAACTTGATCAATCGTCTTTATGTACTCCCTCCCAGTAACACTTATTTCATGCAAGAAGTAATAGTGTATTTCTACATGCTTAGTTCTTGTGGGAATATCAGGATCTTGCCAATCATATGGTTGGTTAATTATCGCAGTGGAGCTCTACAAGGTAGCCAATCGGTTGGTGTAGACTTTTCCTAAGTTGCATTTGCATATTTAAATTTTATTTCCTTTGCTTTGTTGACCTCCTTAGCTGAGGAGATTACTCTTCAAGTTTGTTCATCTGACTTGGCGAAAGCTCTATCGCTATTGTCAAATGTATAACTGCCGACCATGGATTCTTTGATTTTTTTATGCAGTCGTGCTTTGACTCCTTCTATGGGTTCAACTGCTATGGCTACTTTTACAATTGGTTGGGCCTTATGAGGCCCATTATCTTCTTCTATTCTTTTTTGTACCTCTTCGACTAGTATTAAATCTAGTATAAGTGCTCGTGACAATCCCCACTATGACGCTTTGTCAAATACCAGGTTCCTAGAACTGTAACGTTGCACGTTATAGGATTACAACGCTTCCTCCCTTTTTCTTTGCTCGTCATAGCCCATAATAAGTAGAGAACCATCGCCTCATTGAACTTGATTCGTTTAGTATGAAGACAAAACATATGCATCCAAATACTCTAAAGTGATTTACCATGGGTTTGCAATTCCACAGCTTCTCGTATGGTGTCATAAAACCAAGCTCGACTTAGAGTAGTCAATTTTTAAGTGTGCCACAATCTTCATATAATTGGCCCAAAACCTTGATGTAACATTAGCATGAGACATGCTTCTATAGGTCTTTGTCATATTTGGTTCTTTCTCTTGGCAACTCCATTTTGTTGTGGTATACTCAAACATGTAAACTATTCCTGTGTCTTACACTTCTATAGACACTTTATAGATTTATGTGATATATACTCACCCACATTGTCAATACAAAGGCATTGTATTTCCTTGCCTACTTCTTTTTCTACTTTAAAAGACTCCTTTAATTTGTTTAATGCCTCTATTTTTTCTCAATAAATCAACTTAGATATTCCTGAAGAAATCATTGATGAACATTATCATGTACTATTTTAATTTTTGACTGATGGTTGCTTTGTTGGTTCAATAACATATGAGTGGATGAGTTGGAGAGGCATATTGGCTTGATACCCAACACATACTACATCTTCTTGAACATCTAGCAGGAGAAGACCTTTAGAATAACCTTCTTCATCATCATCTTTGACTTATGATCACTTACACTCTGTGCTGAGCATTCCATAAATCAAGCATCTTGCTTTTTTGAATTTTGTCCATGTATGCCACCTATGCTGACATCAAGTAAATAGATTCTAATCGACGTCTTTCCATGATTAGCATATGATGGATTCCAAACTGTGGTGCACCTTAACATGTTCGAGTCAAACACCACCTAATTACACAAGTTTATAAGTTCTAGTACCAACGGGGGATTTTTCTTCATTCCCAACACGTGATGCATGTTTTGCACTTTTTTTTATGTGAACTGGAGTGTTATTACCATCTAGTCAATGTGGGTGATTGACGATCTTGAGTTGTTTGTGGTGACAATTGCTCGTTTGTTGTTGTACTTTGATATGCTTGATAGCTTCTATTGATGGTTTGAGCACCCAGACTCAACTATCCAATCATTATCATCCAAACACACTGGGATCTTCATCCATCACATCTAGAGAAAACATTGCACACTTTTCAGTCGTCCTTTCTTCACCGAGTAAGTCTTCTACTAAGGAAAAAAATTTCCAACTCATGTGCAGTGAATAGCCTTATGAAGCCAAATGCCATATAGCCTAATCTCGTCGACGACACATTATCTTAGAGTCTTGTCGATGAATCCTCATATGGAGTGTCTAATTTGGTTGATTTTCAACACTTCTTGGCTTTTCCTTCAATTATATTAAGTTAGCAGCAGTCATTTTTAGTAACGAATAAAGTTTCTGTTGGAGGTTATAGGTTTGAGAGAGAAGAAAGTCTTTTTGGTTGCTTGAAGTATTATATCAAGAGACGTCAAGTTTGGAACGCTCAACAGTGTTATCTCCAGCGTAGGGAAACCCTAGAGTATATATATGCAAGTTATTAGGCTCCAGCCAATATGAGCCAAAATAACCATGCTTTTACCTATTGGGCTTGTATGTGAACATATTATTTGGATTATATTAACAATATATCCAATAATCTCCTCCTATGTTCACCATACAGCACAATCCAATACGGTGGTCAGTGTAATGTTCAAACAAACATGAATCATTCACATTCAATCCAAGACAAACAACGCGGATCAGTCAAAGAGTTTTTTTTTTTCAACAGTAAAGGTTTAAACTCAATCAGCATTTGTAATCCAAATAAGTGAATCATCATTATCATGAATCTGTCCTGAGATCAACAAATCAAAATAAGTATTAGGAGTTTTAAATTCAGTATAAACTCATCCAAATCCTAACTCCCAAAAAAAATCTCAGACTCAATTCACAAAAAAGAGATAGCGAAATGCAAGTCTCAAATAAATGGACTCCATCAAAATAAGCAATGGCAGATAAACTGTCAAGTCTCCACAAGCTCTGAATAATATATATTCATTCATCAAGTAGATCATCCTGATCAATATCTCACTCATGAAGCTCTCCTCCATCTCTGCCATCCTATGTAGAATGTCAAATATGAATTTTATATTATCATGAATTCAATCATTTGAATAAAAATTTAGCACCATTCCATCAGGCAGAGAAGAACGTATATTAATGTCATAAAACATCATAATATCATGTTCATAAGCATCAAGCCGTTTCATAAATTATGAACAAGACCTAAACAATGTGATTTACAAAGAGCCATTAACTTAAGTTTATTGTAGGAGAATAACTATTGTCTAGTTTCAAAGAACATGACTAATAGTCAACTCACTTACAATAACTTAGTCATATAATATCAAGTTTCAATTAAGAACAAGATCAATAGGCTTCTTATGTAAACAACTATTTCTATGTTTCAATTTGAAATATCATAGTTACTGATTCCTTAAAGTCAAATAATCTAGCATCAAGTCTAGAATGAGATCATTTAACCAAAAGGATGGTTCAACTTAGTTGAATTGTATCATCAAGTTTGGAAAATAGAACCTTTGAATTAGGTTAAAGTCATCTTCATCAAGTTTGGAATGAGATAACTCATCATTTTCAAATTAATCAGCAACTGTGAACATCGATGAAACATATAAACTGTGTTTATCATTGTGGCCAATAAAGGAAGATTCGATAATTCAAAACACACAATTAGAAGGTAAGAAAATGGTAATTAAAACTTGCCTATATAGTCTTTAACCCCATTTCCCCCACTGTTTTGAATAATCGATCTTTAGGCATACCTTTAGTGAGAGTATCGGTTATATTATCATTCGATCTCACATCGATCAAGGTAATAACCCCTTGTTCTCTTAGATAATTCAACAACGCATGTCTCAGTCTCACATGTCTTCGCTTTGAATTAAAGAGAGCATTCTTGATGATTTGGACAGCTACTTGATTATCACAGAATAGGCTTAAAGAATTAATCTTTAGCCGAGTCAAAGGAATATCCATAATCAGATTCTTTATCCATTCGGCCTCTTCGCCGACTGAGGCTAATGCAAAAATTTCTAATTCCATAGACGACAATACAATATAAGTCTGTCGTTTGGATTTCCAAGTAATAGCAGCTCCACCCAAAGTGAATATATATCAACTAGTGGACTTACTATTTCCAATATCTGAACACCATAAGGCATCAGAATATCCATCCACAGTTGGAGGATAACCAGAATAATATAGAGCATAATCTTTAGTACCTTTAAGGTATCTAATTAGCTTATTGAGGGCATCTCAATGCTCTTTACTAGGATTACTAGTGAAACGACTCAGCATGCCAACTGTAAAGGCTATGTCGGGTCTAGTGTAACTCATAGCATACATGAGACTACCAATCAGTTTCAAGTACTTTAACTGATCCACACTGGTTCCTTCATTAGGACCCAGTATGTTATTATAATCATATGGTGTCTCATTCGATTTATACTTATCGTATCCCCAAATAAAAAGTAATTGCTCAATATAATGAGTTTGGCTAAAGGAGATGACTTGCCGTTTAAAGCTTACTTTCATACCAAGAATGGTATTAGCAATACCAAGATCTTTCATGTCAAGTTCTCTAGCTAAAGTAGCTTTCACGTCACTCACTACAAAATGATCGGAACTAAGAATTAACATATCATCAACATACAAGCAAATGATAACTATCTTATTTGATATAAAACGATGGTAAATGCATTTATCGAATAACTAAACCGAAAGCCATAACTCTTTACCACTTTGTCAAATTTAAGATGTCACATTTTAGGTGCTTGCTTAAGACCATACAAGGATTTGTTTAATTTACAAATTTTGTCCTCAAGACCTTTCATAACATATCCTTCCGGTTGTTCCATGTAAATTTCCTCATTTAACTCCCCATTTAAGAAAGCTGTTTTACATCCATTCGATGCACTACAAAGTGCTTAATAGATGCCAAAGCAAGAATAACTCTTATAGTTGATAGATAACACACAGGTGAATAGATATCAAAATAATCTATTCCACTCTGCTGTTTATAGCCTTTAGCTACTAAACGTGCTTTGCATTTGGCTATTGATCCATCACTATTTAGTTTCTTTTTCAATACCCATTTACAGCCTATAGTCTTAGCCCCTTTTGGCAAATTTACTAACTGCCAAGTGTGGTTTTGCAACAGAGAGCTCATTTCATCATTTATGGCTTCTGCCCACAATAAGGATTCCTTAGATCTCATTGCTTCCTGATAGGAGAATGGATCATCCTTAAGATGGTAAGTAACAAAGTCATCACCAAAACTTTTGGAAACTCTCTCTTTTGTAGATACTCTAATTGGAAATTGTTCAACAGCCAGCTGTATGGAATTAGTGTCAGAAGGGCCTACTTCAGATTCTACAGGAGATTCCGAAATCATATATGTAGATCCAGAAACATTCAAGCATTGATCTCTGAGAAACTTGTTTTCGAAGAACACTGCATCTCTTGATTTTATCACTGTGTTAGTAGATAGATCTAAAAACCTATTTGCAGCACCATCTTCTGCACTACCTAAATATACACAAGTAATAGTTCTAGGTCCCACCTTAGGTCTCTTAGGATCTTGTATGCTCACATAAGCAATACAACCCCAAGTCTTAAGAATATCATATCTACAATGACACTTATGCCATATCTCATAAGGTGTCATAGACAACTTAGAGTGCGGCAATCTGTTCAAGATGCGATTAGCAGTTAAAACTGCTTCTCCCCAGTAGGAGGAAGGCATGCCAACTGTAAGTAACATAGAATTTAACATTTAGTTAACATTATATTCTTACGCTTAGCAACACCATTTGATTGGGGTGAATAAGGAGCAGTGGTTTCAAGTATTATACATTCCGAAGCACAAAATTCCTTGAACCTTGTCATTGTATATTCCTATCATCTATCACTCCTAAACCTCTTAATTTTCAAGTTAAGTTGATTTTCTACTCTAAACTTGAAAATCTTAAATTTTTCAAAAACCTCATCTTTCGATTTCAACAAATAGACATGACAATATCTAGAAAAATCGTATATGAATGTTATTAGATACTTCCGACCACCTCTAATAATGTAATTTCTAAAGTCACAAATGTCAGAATGTATTAGCTCAAGAAGTTGTATTCTTTTAGAAACCAATTTAAAGGGTTTTCTAGTGGTCTTAGCCTGTGCACACACTTCACACACTTCACATTTGTCAAATCGAATAGAAGTATCTAATGGAATGTTGTGAATTCTAGTCAGATGTTGCATTTTCCTGTAATTCACATGTCCAAGTCTATTGTGTAGCAACTTTGGATCAATCAAAGTAGAATTCACATGGCTTATGCTATCAGTATTTAAACTCAACTTATACATACCATTAACCATGAATGCACAACTGAAATAATATGAGTTAACAGATAAAGTTACTCTACCATTCATAGTTGAAAAAGACATACCGGCTTTATCAAGTAAACTCATAGATATCAAATTCTTTTTAAGTAAATGTACCACTCTAACTTGTTTCAGAGTTAGTAATTTACCGGAAGAAAGCACCAAATTTGTAGTTCCAAATGAGAGTTACATCTCGCCTCACCACCATTGCAATTTTCCACAGTGTCTTTTACTTCTGTGATCTCAGTGAGTAAGTTCTTGTTATTTGTAGCATGACAAGTAGCGCCACTATCCAACCACCACTCAGAAGAGACATAGGCCTTTCCATTCTTCATCATTCCAACGAAGGCCCGAGGCTCAGATTCATTAATTAGCATATTAGCCTTATTTTGTGGTGTGTCATCATTTGGCTTCTTTGGTAACATACACTCTACTGCCCAGTGACCCCACTTTCCACAGTTATGACACTTGCCTTTTTTCTTCATTTGGGAGATAGTCTTTTTGGCCTCTAACTGTAAAAAGGATTCACCTGTTGGTGACTTGAAGGATTCACCTTTTGGTGACTTGAACCTTTTCTGAAGTGTATTGGAGTGTGAAACTAAGTTGGCAACTGATTGTTCTTGTCCTACTTGTTCCAAACTCTTTCTAGTAATGTTTTGATCCTCAATGTGAATATACATCTTTAATTCGTCCAATCCCATCTGTACCTTCAGTCTATGCATTTCAGTCTTGAAAGAACTCCATTCAGTTGGTAGCTTGCTCAATATAAGACCAACAAAGAGATTATCGGACATATCAAAGTTATCATCTTTCAGCTTGTTCCTCATGTTCTCAAATTCAACTAACTGAGAGGTAATGCTTAAATTCATAGTGAATTTAAAGTCAAAGAATTTCTCTGCTAATAGAGTTTTAGAGAGCCCCTCTTGTTTTTGGAACTGAGCATTCAAGTGATCCCATATCTCTTTCGCCGTCTTATATTCACTATAGGTCATAGCCAGATTAGGATTTAGAGAGTTCAACAAGTAATCTCTACAAAAATCTTCATCTTTGTTCCATTGATATTCATCCACATATTCAATGGTAGATGCAAGGTCACTTAACACAGTATATAATATCTCACGTTCTTTCATGCCAAATTGAACATGTAATTTCCATCCATGAAACTCAGTAACATCAAAAGATTGCAATTTTAGAATATCATAGGAACTACGCTTTGCCATTATAATTAGAGCAAAGTGTTAAAAAGAGTGTACCTTGAAGTCTTCGGAACCACAAAGTCGAATAACTCTCTAAACCTTGATCAAACTACTTGCCAAAACAAACCCCAAAAGCATATCTGGAGTGCCCAAAAACCTTAAGATGGACTGCCCCTTTCACCGAAATTCGCAGGAAATTCCAAAGGAAACTTTCGGGTGCCGTAACTTCTCCGTCCGACCTCCGATCGACGCAAGTGACCACTCAAAACGTTTGTATCGACGAGTAGAACAAAGCCCAAGTGGTTTCACTCTCTAAAATTGGCTATAATTTTTTTTGGTTTTTGAATCAAAGATTTCGGTCACCCGAATCTTCAAACTCATATTCTACCCAATACCACCATCGAAATCGAAAGTAAATTATACCTGTGAATTCGTCTTGATGAAATATTCAAGAAGACACTTTACTCGCTCAAATCTGACACACGAACGTAATACTTCAAGAATGTTGGAGGTTATAGGTTTGAGAGAGAAGAAAGTCTTTTTGGTTGCTTGAAGTATTACACCAAGAGACGTCAAGTTTGGAACGCTCAACAATGTTACCTCCAGCGTAAGGAAACCCTAGAGTATATATATGCAAGTTATTGGGCTCCAGCCCATATGGGCCCAAATAACCATGCTTTTACCTATTGGGCTTGTATGTGAATATATTATTTGGATTATATTAACAATATATCCAATAGTTTTTGCAAAGCAGAATGGGGCATGCTTGTTGCAGTAGATGCCCCCATTTATGGATAATGATAGTTGATTGTTTGATTACTTACATTGATTTAGCAAACAATTACAAAGCTATGATCCTGGTTGATGATGGACCGGAATAATCACTTCATCAATCATGTTATCATGAAAAAATCCAAAGGCTACATTGCACCTGGACTATAGTCAATTTGTCATCGATATTAGACCTGTGACATAAAATATACACATAGATGAAGTTCTAACTCCAATCTCATTCAACAAAATAAAGCTTTCATCCAAAGGGATCCTGCTGTTACTGCTTATAACCACGCTGAAAACCCACATTTCATCCTTCGAGTCTCAATGAAGTTTCAGACCTATCGTCTCTTGACCACATTTCTCGGTTTATATGAAGCTCAATCAATGAAATTTCGTGAAGGGGCTTGGCTAATAATAAATTTCGAGCTAGAAAAGCCTCGGACACTTGTTTCATTATTGGCCGTAATTTGGGCTTGGAACTCAAGCAAGCAAGCGCTACAGCGATGGCTACGACTGTGTCTCTTGCCGTGGAACTCTGTCTTGGATAAGGCAGACGTGAGTCTAATATTTGATGCAACATTCCATGTTCTTCCAATGATGCCCATAAACCTTATATGATCTCTCTTGGATGCTTGCCAATTATGGTCTCCAATGCAACTACACCGAAACTATAGACATCGCTTTTCTCATTGACCACCAAAGTATATGCGACCTCTATGAAAAGAACACAAACATCGATATTCAAACATGACCTGTTTACTGACGTCTGAGGTGCCTCTGCATGAAGACATGCACTCGAGAGAGAGTTTCCGTTGACAGTCTACGAAGGAGGCTGATGTCTCTACAATTGATAGTAGCAAACTTGTTCTTGATGCTGGATATGGGACATTTAGCTAGGATGAGTTCTAGATAATTGTTCAAAGACCCTGTCAAAAAATGACTGCTCTTACTTTTCAAATAATCTCAAGAGATTAATATAGGATTCTAGAGTTTAAGGAAAGGGATAAGTGCATTAGAAGTCATAGAACTTGTCATAAAAGTGCAATTGAGTCTTAAAACTTTAAAAATGCAACTAAGTCTTAAAACTTATCACGAAAGTTCAATCAAATCTTAGAACTTTTAAAAAGTGCAATCAAGTCATAAAAATTATAATAAAAGTATAATTGAGTCCTAAAATTTTAAAAAAATGCTATCGATAAAAGGACTTGATTTAATCAATTTGACAAATTTTAAGATTTAATTACACTTTTTAAAAGTGTTAGGATTTTCAATGCATTTATCCCTTGAGAAAATGTCTCTCATTCCATGGGAAAGAAAAAGTATGGTCTTCTCCTTCCACAATCGATTTTTCATAGTGTGCGTGTGTGGCAATTCCACTCACATCATTGTAAAGACTTTAGTAAAGGCATGCCATTTTCTACTAGGGTTAAAGCACCAAATTCTTTGAATTAGCCTACTTGCTCAAAACAGCTTTAAACTCAATGAGACACTAGGCTCCTAACTATTAACTAAACTAGCAAGATGGTGGTACGATGCACAGGTCAATGAATCTTTACAGCAATTTAGATTTCCACTAGAGTTTACATGGAGTTTGACATAAATGGATCCGTCTCTATTGAAGATATCACCGCCTATCTCTCATGACTCTTCGTGTTTCTAGTCGAAAGACTATTCCGTTTCCGATGAAAGTCGTTTCAGCGCACATATTAAAGTGTCCTTATTACTATTTATTTACACGTCTTTTCATATATTTAAGGTATGTCATGAGTCATGTTTTAAGCCTACATATAAAAACGAGTCTTGTAGTCGGTTTAATTCAGTGGTGAATGAAAAGACATTTAAGCAAGAAAAGTATAATATTCATCTCCTTCCTTGAGAGCATCTCTTGTGAGAGTATTATCAGAGTTGTGCGACTTTGATATTCAATAATTGGTATCAGAGCAAGGTTATCTAGGACTGAGAGCACGGTTGTCAAAGACCGTGAGTCAAGTCTTTCGGAGCATAGCTCGTGAAGACAATGGTCAAGGACCATTGTTCGTGAACAGGCAGTCGAGGACCGAAATACGTCGAAGTTCTGCCAGTGTACAGTCAGGGATTGTGATCGATTGGTCGAAGATCAAGGTTTCTTGGAGTAGTGCCGGGCATTATTTCAAGTCAAATGGCGGATGTTTCAAATTCGACGAATGGCATTGAGAAGCTCAACAACTCCAATTATAATATTTGGAGTGTCAGGATGCAGTTTTATTTGTTGGGTCAGGATTTGTGGGATATTGTTGGCAGTAGCAACACCACGGCACCTAGAGACGATGATGAACTAAGGAGATGGAAGATCAAAGCAGGTAAGGCGCTTTATGCTCTTGCTGTAACTGTCGAAGATGATTTATTGCCGGACATTAAGAGCACGCAGACTCCTAAGGAGGTGTGGGATAACTTGGCAGCGTTATTTGCAAGGTCAAATGATGCCAAGCTACAAGGGTTGGAGAATGAGCTGTTGTCGATGTCACAACAAAATATGATGGTGAGTCAGTATTTCTCCAAAGTTAAGTCTATTTGTGACGAAATTTCAAGGTTGGATCCCACTAATGCCATCTCGAAACAAGAATGAGAAGAATTATTATTCACGGGTTAAAGCCGAGTATAACGGTGTTATTACGGCTAGTCGTGGATAGGCAACTCAACCGACATTGACTCGATCCGAGAATATTCTCAAGCTAACCAAGCTACTTTAGATAGTCAAATGTCTAAGGTTTCGATTAAGGAAGAAGAAAGTGCCCTATTCAGTGATAAAAGAGGGTTCAAGGGCCAAAGGTGAACCGGTGCTAACAATACTCGTGGATGGCAAAAGCAACCAGCTCGTGAATGATGGCAAAGGCGTCCAGGAGAGTCAAGCGTTCGACTAGGGGGAGCTGGGCGACGCAATGGCAAAAGACGTAGTGGACGATGTTACGTCTGCGGCAAAGAGGGCCACTTTGCCAGAGATTGTCGAGTGAAGAAAGTTGAAGGAAATGTTGCAGCATCATTGAAGAGGAATGATTTCAATGAAGAGAAGGAATGGGATTTCCAAACGTCTGTTGCAATAGTGGCGTCAGACGAGTTTGCTACCTCTTCCGCAATCAAGTTAAACGATGCAATGGCATTAATCTCTATAAGTGAAAAGTCAATTAATTATGATTACAACTGGATTGTTGATTCAGGGTGTTCGAGTCATATGACCGGAGATCAAGGCAAGCTGTCGAACATGCGTAATTAAATCGGAGGATGTGTTGTTATTATTGCAGACGGCTTGAGGTTGTCAATTACTCATATCGGCGAGACAATGATAACTCCTCGATTCAATTCACAACAAGTTGAATTGAAAAGTGTGTATCATGTGCCAGGAATGAAGAAGAATTTATTGTCTGTGTCCCAGCTCACAAACTCAGGTAATTATGTGGTGTTCGGTCCACGAGATGTTAAGGTGTACCAAAGTTTGAAGCCCACTAGTCGACCAATCATGAAGGGACGTCGACTAGAGTCCGTTTACATGATGTCTACTCAAACGACATACGTAAACAAAACCCGAAGGAATGATACACTTGATTTATGGCATGCATGGCTTGGGCATGTAAGTTATCACAAATTGAAGGTGATGATGCAAAAGAACATGCCGAGGGGTCTTCCCTAGTTAGAAGTGCAAGAAAATGTGGTTTGTGCCTGGTGCCAGTATGGGAAGGCACATCAACTTCCGTATGAGGAATCGTCGTTCAAATCTCGAACGCCTCTCGAGCCCATTCACTCGGACGTGTTTGGTCCAGTGAAGCAGCAATCTGTTAGTGGATTCAAATATATGATCACTTTCATTGACGACTCCTCTAGGTATATGTGGGTTGATTTCATGAAGGAAAAATCTGAGGCATTTATCAAATTTAAGGTGTTTAAGGAGAATGTTGAAAGTGAAGTAGGCAGAAAAATTCGTTGCCTACACATTGATAACGGGGGAGAATACACTTCCTACAAGTTTACGAAGTACTTGCAAAAGTACAAGGTACGTCGACAGTATACTTGTCCGTATATGCCACAACAAAACGGTGTTGCCGAAAGAAAGAATCGGCATCTAGCTTAAACATGTAAGAGCATGTTACACGCGAAGAATGTTCCACCAAGGTTTTGGGCTGAATGTATGAAGATGGCGGCTCACATGACTAACAGGCCGCCACAAGTAAGGCTTGGTTTTATGTCACCATATGAGAAACTATGGAAACGCAAGCCCATGGTAAGTCACTTTAAAGTTTTCGGATGTGTATGTTATGCATTTGTGCCTGATCATCTTCGCAGCAAATTTGACAAGAAGGCAATTCATTGCATATTCGTGGGATATGATGATCAACGAAAGGGGTGGAAGTGTTATGACCCTACAATAGGGAGGTGCTATACTTCAAGGAATGTGGTGTTCGACGAAATGTCATCTTAGTGGTCACATCAAGCTGTCGAATTGCCAAATTCACAACATTTTGATGAAGAGGTCGAAGAAAAGCTGAAAGAAGTCGATGAGAATCAGCCTATTGAAAAAGATGTCGAAGCACAATCACCAGGATCGACAAGTTCATCTAGTGAGCCTCTAAGGTTGACAGAAGAACTTCGATCAAGTCAGGTCGAAGAACTTGAAGAGGAGGAGCCTCAACTTCGAAGATCGACAAGGCAAAGGAAGCCAAATCCCAAGTATGCCAATGCGACATTGACTGAAGATGTTAGCATGGTCGAGCCTTTAACATATGAAGAAGCCTTGAAGGGTACGAGAATGGAGGAAGGCCATGGAAGAAGAAATCCTCGCACTAAAGAAGAACGAGACATGGGACTTGGTACCGAAACCTAAAGAGGTACGCCCTATTTCTTGTAAATGGGTTTATAAACTTAAAACTCGACCAGATGGGTCAATTGAGAGGTATGAAGCACGTCTAGTGGCTTGAGGATTTTTGCAAAAATATGGGGTTGATTATGAAGAAACCTTTAGCCCAGTGGCAAAGGTTACCACAGTTCGAGTTCTATTAGCACTTGTAGCAAGCAAGTCGTGGAATATGTGGCAGATGGATGTGAAGAATGCTTTCCTGCATAGAGAACTCGAGCGAGAGGTATACATGGAGCAACCAGATGGCTTCAAGAGCAAAATTCATCCAAAATATGTCTGCAAGCTAAAGAAAGCATTATATGGCTTGAAGCAAGCCCCGAGAGCGTGGTATGGAAAGATTGCAAAATTCTTGTTGAAGAACGATTATAATGTAGCTCCAGCAAACTCAAGCCTATTCGTGAAGGCAAAAGATGAAAAGGTTGCAGCTATGCTGGTTTATCTGGATGATCTCATCATTACCGGAGATAATGAAGATGAGATATGTCGAATTAAAGCCAACCTCTCTATGCGGTTCCAGATGAAGGAGCTTGGAGAACTAAAACACTTTTTGGGGCTTGAGATTGATAGGACAAAGGAAGGATTATTCCTATGTTAACAAAAGTATGCACGAGATCTCTTGAAAAAATTCGGAATGCTTGATTGCAAACCTATATCTACTCCATTGGATGGGAATGCAAAGCTATGTGCTGAAGAAGGTCGAGAGCTTGAAGATTCAACTATGTATAGACAACTGGTAGGTAGTCTAATTTACCTTACCATAACTCGGCCTGACATCGCTTTTGCAGTAGGAGTAGTGAGTCGATTCATGGAGAAGCCAAGGAAGCCTCACTTGGATGTAGCCAAGTGTATCCTAAGGTATGTAAAGAAGACTTTTGATTTTGGGCTTTTGCATAAAAGAGAATCATCAAGTGAGTTGGTCGGTCATTGTGATGCCGACTATGCTGCAGATCAACACACACGACGATCAACTACTGGATACTCGTTTAATCTTGGATCAGCAGTAGTATCCTGGTGTAGTAAAAGACAGCCAACTGTGTCTTTGTCTACAACAGAAGCTGAATATAGAGTAGCAGCAATGGCAGCTCAGGAGAGCATGTGGCTAATGCAACTATTGGATGATCTTCATCAATCAATAGATTATTCGACAATATTGTATTGTGATAATCTATCCACTATAAGCTTGGCAAAGAATCTAGTTTTCCATGCTAAGACTAAGCATGTGGAAGTCCACTATCACTTTCTATGAGAGAAAGTGTTGAAGGGCGAGATCAAGATGAAGTACATCAAAACAGGTGATCAAGTTGCTGATATCTTCACCAAATGTCTTGGAGGTGCAAAGTTTGAAGAGTTTCGAGCTCAGCTTGGTATGTTCGCGAGGACTATCCTTAGAGAGAGTAGCCGGTGAAGGAGAGTATTGAAGATATCACCGCCTATCTCTCATGACTCTTCGTGTTTCTAGTTTCTGTTTCCGATGAAAATCATTTCGGCGCACATATTAAAGTGTCCTTATTACTATTTATTTACACGTCTTTTCATATATTTAAGTTATGTCAAGAGTCGTGTTTTAAGCCTACATATAAAAACAAGTCTTGTAGTCGGTTTAATTCAGTGGTGAATAAAAAGACATTTCAACAAGAAAAGTACTATGTTCATCTCCTTCCTTGAGAGCATCTCTTGTAAGAGTATTATCAGAGTTATGCGACTTTCATATTCAATATCTATTAAGTAGATATGTCCTCCGATTGAAAGATGATATGAATCACAAAATTGCAATATTTGTCAAATCATAATGTAGGGACATGCAACATTTCAAGCATGCAAAATAATCCAAGACACTACGAACAAGAAAGCATAAAGTAGAAAATGCAAATCCTTTCCTTTTGATAGGTTTCGTCCACTTGACGGAAATCTTCACTTTTCCCACATGTCGTGTGCGGCTATTATTGAAATCTTCATGATTAAGTTTTGTGCTAGCTTGAGATTGAACGTGTACATCATAAGCCATAAGAGCTTATTGAAACCCAAGATTTGGTCAACCGTTTTAAAAAATTTTCTTGTAAAAGTACAATAGTAAAGATGGCGAGATAATAAATAAATAATAAATAACAAAGGAAAAGACCCCAGTCCATTTCTTCTTTCCTTCGGCTCGTTCCAGGACAGAAGAGAAGGCGTGAGAAATAGACGTCCGAGGAAGAGTTCAGACACGATCACCGCCGTCACCGGCCATTTCGACGCCGTGCATCAGGCCTTCACCCTGCTCCGTTCCTCGGTCGGAAACAAAGTGACTCAACCTCGTTCGAGATTCCTTCGCCGGTGCCAATCTTCATTGTTGTTGAACGTCCGAGTTTCGTTCATCGATCTTCGTAGCTTCGCCTTGCTTCACTAATCAGGTAACCTATCTTCCCCGTAATGCCCTGTTTTGAGGGAGGAGTAACAGAACCGAGAGAACATGTCCTAGACTAGGATCGACTTTGATTCAACTCGAATCCAAGGCCATGCTTGTATACGTCTTCGATCAACCTAGTTTTGAACTCGATCTCTAATCTGAAGCCATTGGTGTTTCGTTTCCCCTTTCGTTGCGGATTGCACACAACACATTCGATAAATGGGTTCGAAACATGCTGAAAATTAGCCTATAATTTCGCCTGAATCCGAAGATGTGTCGACATAGATTGATTATTATCACTCACTTTGTCAGTGTTTAGATTTGATTTTGGACATATGTCGTCATTCGCCAAGGCCAAATCTAAACAACTCTTTCGTTTCTTTTATTTTATGTTCTTGTGTGATCCTGCATCATTTGGTGGGCTGATTTCAGCGAGGAATGATGGGAGGTAGATCGTTCATGTCTGGATGTCCGCTTCCAGGTCCTTGTTGCGTTATGTTTTCTTATGCCTGTATCATCCTTGAATCCGTGAGGTTGTGACCCGCGGTGGCTGTTAATGCGGCAAAGAATATTGTTTTTGGCTTAAGAAAAAGCAATCGTGGTCCACTGTGGAAGGTGGCCGAAGAAGAAAACTATGAAGGCCTTTCGATTACACGATGTTACAAAAAAGAATTAATTAGGTTTAATGAATTTGGGTTTTAGTTTCTTAGAAAGCTTGGGCTCGTTTCAGTTTTTAGGAGTTTCAGTTGGACACTTGGAAACCAGCACTGAGGTTTCTGTGTCCAAATGCATAGTTTCAGATCCAAGCACCACTAGCTATTTATATTTTAAAAAATATTTTTTGACTTTTTTAAAGAAGAAATCATTTTCCTGAGTTTATTTATAGACTTCCGTTGACTTGAAAAATATTTCCCATTGATCTAAGAGAGACGAATGCAAGAAAGTAGGGAAAATATTTTTTCAGAAAATATTTTCTGCGAAATGAATGAATCTTTAGTTTAGTTAGATTTGGGCTGACTTCGGCTCTATTCAGAAATAGGCTTAGTGAGACATAGTGAAAAGGGGTTCAAATCAGTTTTCATAAGATTGGTCTTAGGGCTAAATGTTGTTATTCTAAAAACTGGGCTTCAAGAGTTTGTGTCTAAAAGTGGGCTTTGTGTAATAAAGCCCAACTTGTGTCCATAGCCCAAACTTACGAAATTTAATGGTAGCTCACATACCGACCGGGCTGAAGGGCCCGACCCGACCCGTGCCCTTCTAATATATAATAAAAAATAATGATAATAATAAATATAATCTCATAAAAATATAATAAAATAAAAAAGAGAAAACTTGATTAGGAAAATAAACCTTGATTAGATCGTTAGATTTTGGTATTTGAATTAGTCTAGTTTCATTTAGAGAGTACATACATGGTGTAGGGAAATTCATGATTCTCTCTACTTTAGTTTTAAATAGATTAGCTTGTTTAGAAATAGAACTCAATTTGAACTAAACTCATGAGGGTTGTTGTCTCGAGGATTAAAAACAATGCCATGTTATATTTTTTGCTTGACTCGTATTTAATTACTTTACTATAATTTACTTTTGACCCAATTGTCATTATTATCCTTGATGAATTAATTGTACTTTTATATTGCTTTTCAATGCTGTGCTTACTTGTTTTAGTTCAATGGTTATGTTACTTTTTTTCAATTATCATTATATAAACAAAAACATTGTATGGACACTTAGTGGACAAAACCTTAGAATTCATAATTTAGTAAAAAGACTACTTGGACATTTTAGCTATAAAATGATAAAATTTAGGTATCGAAAGAGCACGACTAACATAACCAGTACAATCAAGTGCCAAGTCCTAGATTTTTAGTCATGAGGTATACTCTCATATCTCATTTGATTTATAACCAATCCAAATAAATTAGTGCAACTCCTTATATAGAATTCTCATAAGATTAATTGAATTAAAATGAAAGTCCCAACGTTGCACAAGATAAGAGTTTGGGAGAATCATATTCTTCCCCCATTCAACATCACCTTTAAACCCATCTTTTTCCCGACTACATCGTGCAAGGAGGGTCACGATAAGGTTGTTGCATTCCTTACCTGCAATCTTCATATATTATCCAACCAACAAAAAGGGTTTTAGGTCAACATTGAGTCGATGGTCGTCGCTTTTACAGCCCGAGGTAATAGTCAAGCCGAGGCTTGAGCGAGTAGTTTTGTGCACAAAGCGTGCTTTACACAGGGAATGCATTTATGGTTGTAGATCGAAACTATGTATATTTTCCATCTTTAGAGTTGTCAATGAGAAGGTTGTATAAAGCCAACAATTCGCATGACATGTGCCTTGCGAAACTCTTGCATTGTGCAAACTAATAAATTGTATATTCAATCAGAGCTTGAAGAAAAATCTTACCTTACTTCACATTGCAGTAACAACGAAATCCAACGGTTACCTAAAAGTCACTTTAATGAATCAATTAGCTAAATCGACTCTGCTGAGCAGTGTTGCATGCCGCACCCACATCGCACTGTCTAATTGGCTTTGTTTATCATGTGAAAAATAGTCCTGATCAATATTTTCTTTTTATTGTAAACACAAATTCTCGATTTTTAGATATGGCAAATGGCTATATTCGATACTTTTGTTTTGCCCATGAAAAGAGCTGCCTTATGTAAGTGAATAATGAGCCCATTAACTACATATATTCATTGGACTTTATTTTCCTCCATCACTGATTCAAGGAAATATTTTTATTGATCGGTTAAAAATATGGATAGTATACTTCACAGAATTAATTAGAAGTAAGTGTAGACGATGTTTATTTTGTAATTTAGTAACCACAAGACAGGCTGGAGAAAAATATGGCCCTACCCCACTGATCTTATGGACGAGTAACATAAGGCGTGAGTCACCGGATGAATGACCTAAACGTGAAGTTCATTGTGGTTGGCAAGTGTGTGGAATTGAACACGTCATGCGTATAATCGACGCGCCAAAATTTCGTTCTAGGCAAGACCATGGAATTGCCCAAGAAAAATATTCATCCAAGTCGGACAAACTATATCCATGAGCAAACTCAAAGAAAAGATAGCTCCTAAATCTCAAAGGCATCACCGACAAACACGTAGAAAGAAGAGACCATTTTTGCGTCTTGTCGCTGAGTTATATATAAAAGCTTTCTAAAGCTAAAATACACGCTTACTTATATCACGACAAACCTACATACGTACCGCTAACTTAAATATTCTCATCTCCCACTACTGACTTCTGGCATGATATGGTCTTCCATGCTATTCATGTACCCAGTGTTCATGATCCCATTAGTATCCATGTACGCATCAGTCTTCTCTCTCGGCAAGTGAACCATCTCTTCCTGATTCACATCTGTACTACTGACACTAGAATGGTTAGCCATTGCTCTAAGTTTCTCCAATTCAATTGCTACTTCCTTCATGGTCGGTCTCTTCTCTGCTTTTATTGTCAAGCATCTTTTTGCAAGATTAGCAACTTCTCTCACCTGCTCATTGATTCCTTCATTCGCAATAACTTCCTCAACAATCAAAACAATTTGTCATTTTTCGGTGATGAAAGAAAGTATATTGCCGTGCTCCTTTCTTCTTCGATCGGTCGAATGAAAGTGCCTTCTTCCCCTGTCAATAGCTCGACTAGCACAACCCCAAAGCTGTAAACATCACTCTTTTAAACAATTGGCTTGTGCGCAAGTATTCGGGGTCTAAGTATCCCCATGTTCCTTGAACCATAGTGAATAATTGCGTTTGATCAAGTGGGATTAATTTTGAAGCTCCGAAGTCAGAGACTTTCGCAGTGTGATTAGCATCCAAAAGGATGTTTGCTGACTTGATATCTCAATGGATGATGGGAATGGAAGCTACGGAGTGCAAGTAAGAGAGGACTCCGGCAGTTTCTGAAGCAATTCTCAATCGGGTCTTCCAAGACAGCTTTGATGATTTCTTTGGATCATGAATGTGATCGAAGAGAGTTCCATTGTTGATGAATTCGTACACCAATAAAGGCACCTCTGTTTCCAAACAACATCCCAAAAGCTTGACCACATTACGATGATTAATTTGAGAAAGCACAATGACTTCATTGATGAACTGATCGATTTGGCTCCGGTCCACAAGCTTGGACTTCTTAATCGCAACTAATGTATCATTTGGCAATGATCCTTTGTAAACGGTACCATATCCTCCTTGGCCGACTATTTTGCTCTCATGATAATTGTTGGTGGCCTTTTCTAGCTCTTTAGCACTAAAGATCTTTGCAGCTTTTGTGGTTTTGTATGGTTCATCTAATTGTTGCTGCAAAAGCAAACCCCCATTTTGCTTGAAGTATTGTTCTCTGAGCCTAATGAGCTTCATTTTCTTGTGTCCATAATATAGAAAGCCTATACTGAATAGCAACGCTATTATGGCCCCAGCAACACCTATATACAACACCGGTTTATTCATTAACCTTATGATTAACTGTACACAAATCGTCGCACCATATGAATGCAGCCATACTTTGAAACTTTCTGCAAATTTATATCATGAGGCTTCCTCAAAAACCATAGTAGTTTTGGAACAATTTGAGTCTAAACTAGGACAGTCGATTTGGCTAAGCTAATCTCCCAAAAAAAAAAAGAAGAAGAAACACACACACACACACACACACAAGTTCCATGGCCTATAAAGAATGTCATCAATTTAACAGTTCTAAATCGCTATGAAAGAAAAATGATAAACTCAAACTAATCACAAGAATCATGTATTTTCTTTACCCATATAGTTTTATAGGTCTTATGCAACCAAATCCACGTCATTTAAGGCATGCAAATATAGAGATTTATTCATCGAATAATGCATAAGTCTAAATAATTCAATGCAAGTCCTATCTCTATAACCAGTTGTATCCCTTTCGATGACATAAAAATGGCAAGGACTAGTAGCTTAGAAGAAATTTTTGAAGATGGATTAGTATAACTTCCTCTTTTACTTGTGTCATCTCCTTGGATAGATGTCAAATCACTAATGATTAACTTGCTATCTGAATATATCGTGCTAAATATGGCTTGTGCAACAAATAGAAAAGTTGTATGGGTCATGCATCACATATAAAAGAAAGACAAAACAACCCATTGAACCATTTCTATTGGTTCTTAGATGCTAATCAAAACATGAGAGAAAGGAACAAGTCTGACTTTAAGGAGGAAAAGAGAAAAAGGAGAAAGGAACAAGTCTGACTTTGAGGAGGAAAAGAGAAAAAGAACACATGCAAATCCACAATTGAATCTATCACTTTCTTCGTTTTATCCTTACTGCTTTTGGGAAAAGGGGACTCCAGAAAAAGAAGCAATTGAGCATGTACTTGGGGAACACAATGAGGTGGGCAGGACCCGCGCGCGCGGGGGGTTGGGGTTACGTCCCCCGCCCCAGCTTAAAACTAGTAAAGATGTTCCATACCCACCGCATGCCTCATGCAGGACAAGTTTCTTTATCTTATCACCATTCTTGTGATAATATGAAAGTTAAAAAAAAAAGGAAAAAAAAGAGATAAGTACAATTCATGATTGTAAGAAGATAAAAACAACATAAAGAGGAAATGAATGAAAGAGTGTGTCATAGGCAGTAAAAAGATGATAATGGCATGGCAGAATGACGTAAATATTTAGACTTAATGGTGCGCCAGGCTTGGGATTACTGTCAAAGTTACTTTACTTTATATGGGCATGCTTGGAAGTTTGGGCCATAATTGGGTAAAGCCCTACTGTTTGAAGTTGTGTTTATTATTTAACGTTCTCAAAGTTAAATGAGGAGAAAATATAGGAAATGACACTTCAACTAGAAAAACTTAGGAAAAGAAAGAGCAAAAGGAAAAGAAGGGTAGCTATATCCATTCCTCACCCTGGCCTGGACGTGAAGCATAAAAATATTACCCAATCTGGGCCACAAAATCCATTTATTATGGGCTTTCACTCATTATTTGGGGCTAGGAAGTAAGGAAGGATATCCCCTTGGATCGATGGTATGGCCATCCCTAAGCGTACGTCCCCACCAGTTTCACCAACACAAGTCCCTTTCCCAAATGCAAATTGGAGGATGCTCTTTCGACCACCCAGCTATGCCTCCCTTTCTTTCTGACGGTCATGTTGTCAAATTGGAGGATGCTCACCTCTCATGTGATAACAAATCTCTCGTTGCCTGAGACAGGTGACCTCCCTCCGATTGAATACCGAAGCTCACACAAATCGTAAAATTGTATGCTTTCACACACAGTACTGATACTTATACTTGCAATGGGATTTCAATATTTGGAAATATTTTTTACATTTAGGTTCTATTTATTTCACAAAAAACAACTTTTAGGAAAGCATTTTCCAGATTTTTCGGCCTTTTTTTTTACAGAAGATGAATTACTTAGGGAAAACATTTTTCATCAAAGGAAAAAAAGTCTTCTAAACTATGAAAAAATATTTTTTTTCTTTTCAAAATGAGAAAAATATTTTCTTCACTCACTTTCTCTTATTTCATACCCATGTGAACTTTTCCATCTTCTTTTTTTTTTTCATTTAAAAAAAATCAATTTTAATTATTTTTCTTTTTTCTCCTTTTCTCCCTTTTTCTTTATTTCTTTCTTTTTACCTCTATCTTTTTATCTTGGCTAGTCACTGGCCACAATGACAGCTGTCAATTGGCTGGCGGCAAGCCAGGCGAGCAATGAGGGCCTCGAGCTTGTCGCTTGATGCCAATGGCAAGGGGTGAGACTTGACGCCTTGAGCTTGCCGCTCACCATCAACGGCGAGCCAAGTGAGCCTGGAGCTTGAGGCTCGTTGTTCGCCCCTAATTCCCTAAGCTCGCCGCTCGCCAAATCAGCGAGACATGTGAGCGGTAAGCTCCAGCCTCGCTAGATCGGCGAGCACAACTCTTTGGCTCGCCAATCTAGTGAGCAACGAGCTCAAGCTCACCTTCAGCCGGTGTCGGTTGTCATTGTGGTCAATGCCTAGCTGAAGAAGAAAATGACGAAAAGAAAAAGAAGAAGAAGAAAAATAAAAGAAAAATATAAAATAATATAAAATTTGATTTTTAAAATAAAAATACTTTTTAAAAAAAAAAAAAAAAAATTTATTTAAAAAGAATGAACAAAGGAAAATGTTTTCCTTATCAAACAGAGAAAAATATTTTTCACTTCATTTTCAGATTTTAACCGAACACCAAAAAAAAATAAGCACATTTTCTTGAAAAATGATTTCTTGAAAAATATTTTTAGAAATATTACATTTTCCATGAGATGAACAGTCCCTTGCACAAAGCCCAAGGTCACCACGTCAAAAGATGCTCTAAGAGTATAGACATGGAAATGAGGGAACTTAATCTATTTTTGAATTTTAAGGAAGCTTAATTGTGATGCACTTAGTAACCTGTGATGTACTCAACGTATCGGATAATATCATTTATCTTCTACATAAAAACTTCAGTAAGAAGAATATACAAAATTTCATTTTGAATTTATCCAATCAAGGACCGTGAAAGAAAGATCGGGCAAAATTGTGAATAGTAATTTTCTCCAGCAGCAGCAAAAAATCAAATTAAATACTCTCAAAATAAGCTAAGACAATATGATTTTTAATTCGGGCACTCCAAGCAAAATAAAAGAACGTACCAACCAAAATCTCCATCAAATGTGATGGATTAATAGTGCACCCTTGTCCAATTCCACCGCCTTTCTTGCCATCACCATGATAACCATTTGGGCATGAACAATTATAACTCCCAATAATATTATGGCAAATTTTCTCACACTGGTTCATCTTTGGATCCGCACATTCATCAATATCTACAAAAATTAAGCACACACATCAAATGTATCTAATCTTCTTAGATCATACCAATATAAAAGACAAGCTAAAAATTGTCGATGTTATCAATTTACCATGACAACCATTCTCAAGGTAAGGATTGCCTCAGTAACCTTTTGAGCAATTGCACTTGTACCCATATCCATTTCCGGCATCCATGCAAACGGTGTTCTCGGTGCACATGTAGCTCGTGCTGTTCTTCTTGGCTTCCTCACATGTTTGATCACCTATTGCCCAGTCGAGAATTAGAGGGATAGGGTTAAATTTAAGCTGCTTAAGGTCGCCAACCGAAAAGTTGTAGGATCCGATCTCTGCTACGAAGGCATAACTGCAAGGATTGAAACTCAGGACATCGGAGTGATTGGAAAAGCTCGTAATCGAGAGCCTGTAATTGAAGGTGTTCCTTGGGATGCTCGTCTCACAACAACCGATACCAGTACACGATTCATCGCTGACGTCCGAAACGTTGCTACACGAAGACATACACCCAAAAGAGAACTTTCCATTGCGGTCTCGGAAGAAGGCTGACGTATCGCAGCCAATGGCAGTGAACTTGTTCTTGGTGCTGGAGAGAGGGAATTTAGCTAGCTGTAGCGATGGGTGGTTGCTTGAAGAATCATCGTAACCGGAAGAGTTATAGCAGTCTCGACCTATTGTAGCATTAATGCGCAGCTCGTGGTCCTCAACAGAAATGTGGAGTATTTCGATGTTACTACTTTTGTTCTGCATGTAAGCTACGGGGGGCTTGGCAAAGTAATCACAGTCGACTCTGAACGAGGAAGAATTGATGCGGCAGTGGGGATCGCTATCGCTCAATCCGAAGGGGTACGGAATCTTGAGGTTTCCACAGGAACTTTTGCATCTGGGCTTAGTGATTGAATCATCAGCTTGTGCTAGGTGCTTGTGGTATAGACCCAATAAAGCCCCAAGCACCGCAGCTTTCAAGAGAAGCTTATAGATGACCATGGTTCTTCCCTCGACTCCCTTCACAGACATATGATTATCTTGATGATTTTTAATCTGAGGGGTTGGTGAGGGCATATAAGGAGAAGTAAGATGTGTCTTTTCGTTTTCATTTTCGTTTTGGATTTTTATTTTAACTCTAGTTATGTAATAAGTTCAAGTTGCGGAGTGGACCCCAGCTAGTCCTAACCACTTACATGGGACGATCCAATGATAATTCCCCACGTGACGAAGTCTTGTGCAGCGCAGTGCTCGTTCCATTTTCCAAATGCATTATCCGAGAGTCCATCATTAATATTAAGAAATGGTCCAAAACTATTTTATGAAAGTTGGTAATGCAAATTCGACGTACTTTTCTTCAATCTTTCTGCAGTGCTCATCGATAAGACGAATTATTCTGAGCCGGAGACTGGACTACTTGTCACAAAATAGGCTGCTCCCACTTTTCAAATAATCTCCTGAAGAAATCTCGGATTCTGGCGTTTAAGAAAATGCCTCTCCCTCCGTGAGAAAGAAAACCTCTACTCTTCTCCATTCCCAATCGAATTCTGATACACGACTTGGCCCCACCAATTACAAAGTGATAGGAATTATCTCCATTAACTATAAACTAATAGAAATTATCTTTTTTAATCATATTTGAATAATTTAAAATCAAAGGAATGAGCCCTTAATTTTTAATATTCAAATTCTTTACCAGAAGGGTTGCATTCAAAGAGATTAAGCAAAAAGCATCCATCACAAGAGACCTGAGAAGGGAGAAGCGAGAAGGGTTTCTCGCATGTGGATATCCGGAAGGCTGACAAGAAAGGGTAATAGTATTGCATTATTGATTTGGCCGTAGGCAGTATTATCGCAACACCGGCGATGAATGCGCTCCACCCGTCGTACGCTGTCCATAGTCATAGTTGTCAAGTCACATCCAACACAACCCGAGACCCATAGCGCCTCTCACGTTTGCAACGCAATCATGGAAGTTCGTCGATCATCGTGCAATAAAAATGCCTGAAGCTTGTAAGTGCATGTGAAAATGTCCAGCCGTGTCGCATCAAAGATTTTGCGCGACATAATCTCTTCCTTTCGTAGTTCTGAATCGAAACATTTTTCCATTCTAGCGAACAACCCAAACAAGTAAATCGAATCGAAAATGGGGGATAACTCTCACCCTTTTAAGTTTTTTTTTAGAATGAAAGAGACAAAAAATCACTCAACACTGTCCAGTTTACCAACAAATTTAAATCTAATAATCACGCGAAAAAATTATAGGTTGTTATAGCTCCAATTCAGACCTGAATATTGTTGAGATTATCCTACATCTTTTGTAAAAATAATTGATAGTCAATTTATAAATATGAAGAAAAATTTCATATTTTAAATTATTTTTTTGGATGATAGAGATCCAAGACTATCCAACACAACATACACAGAACATTCTGGGTCAATCCAAGGACACCATCTCGAGACGACGTTCTCATACCAATGTGCTGCTTGGTTTGGTTGAAGTAACACAAGTTTTAGCACCAAGACCGCAACTCTCCACGTCTCTTGATGTATGATTAGCATAGAACAACTCTATATCTTAATTTTTATTTTTCCCCTGTAGACGCGGTCTCGGCTCTTATCTAACTTTTCATAGGCACTTTTAGGAATTAGAATGTCCTTTTATGTAATTTGAACCCGTCATGGTAACTCAACTTTATTAAGTTATGCTAACCCTTACAAGCAGCCGCTATAACTTTCTCTTTGCTATGTGTCTTTACTTCTTGTGACCTATATATATAATGTTTGGATAATTAAATACATCATGGGTGTGGATTGTAATATGCAGTCTTTTATTTGTCATAATTTAATGATAATACTACCTATTGCTGGACCTTACAATTATAGCTAATTCCCATGTTACTAGACGTGTAAATCTGGTTAAATTACTCGTAAAGAAGTAAAAATAACGCTAAATTATTTTTAGCCACAATTTTCTTCTACACTGGTATTAATTTCACTAATTAAAAATGCCAAGTCGAAATATTGCAGAACTTTTGTCCATTGAAAAATTTTATTCTTTCTGAATTTAATCTTCTTAACGGAAGATACAGAAGAATACTAGGAAAAATCTTTTGAATTATGAATAATCAATAAAATTGGTGAGGAATTAACGCGTATAAAAATACAATCATGTATGATTAACATTAATCCTAGAATTAGGATTAGTGACATCTTGCCAGATATGTTAAATCCAAACCTCATGAGTACACATCACAATAACTTAAAAACTCTTGCGGAAGTGCGTGAGATAAAATGTTTTTAAATCAATAGCTAAAGCTAAAATCTATCTTTTATCCATTCGATGGCCGCAATGTTTTTCGAGGGGATTGAGAATGGGTATCCTGAGCGTTCAATCCGTTTGTTCATTTTCTTCTCCTTTTAAGTTTAAACTAGAATAAAAAAGAGTTACCCATGTCAGACGCATTTCTCCAAACGAAATGAGTAATAAGTAGCTTTGTTTTGAGATGAAACAAAAAAATTAGTGTAAGATTTCGTCTAGTCAACACTTAAGATTTCGCTGGTCCTCTCCCGGTTCTCTAGCTTTTGCCTCTGGTCGGCCAGGATCACCAGCCCTTGTCGAGGTGCTAACAAACCCTGCCGGCCATGGCTGCCAACCCCATCGCGAGTGGGGCATCGGCCATAGGTGGAGGAGGGTTGCTAGCCCTCCCGCTGGAAATCTCTTTTAAGTTTCTTATTTTTTTCCCCTTTTTGAGTATTTTGGAAAAAAGAAAAAGAAAAATGTAACAGAATAAAATTAAATTAGAAAATAAAGGACGAAAATGCCTTAGATCAACAGGTGAGATCTATCCTCATTTTAGACAGACATAACAATTTTAAATCTCTATTTAAAATAAGATTCACTTCAGATCTTTTTTAAAAAATAATGATATAAATTTTTTATTTTATTTTGATGTAGCACTTAAGTTATTGAAAAAATTAGAACACTCCAGTATGCTGTGTGTAAAAATTCTGGTAGTCCTGTTCGATTCGATTTACTTGTTTGGGTTGTTCGCTAAGATCTTGACTTAAATTAGGTGAGCATCAAAGGTATGCTTCAATTATTCTCTTTTATCTATTTTAGCCAAATTAAAAAAATGCTTCGACTCAAAACTACAAAAAGAAGAGATTATGTCGCGCAAAATCTTTGATGCGACACAGCTGATCGTTTTCACATGCAGTGATAAGCCTACGGCATTTCTAGCGCACGACGATCGACGAATTTCGAAACATTGCGATGCAAACGTGACAAAGACCCTACATGTCTTGGGTTGTGTTGGATTGGACTTGACAACTTTAAAAATGGACAGTGTACGATGACTGGAACGCATATGGCGCCGGTGTTGCGATAGTACTGCCTTAATCCTTGTCGGCCATTACATAAAGGATTAAGCCATTACATAAAGATTTTTCAAGAACGGTCGCGAATACAATCCTTTAACGCGGATTAAATTCGTGTCAGACACCCTGATCCATGAAGGTTTTTCTGGGGAGGGCTCTTCAATGGAGTCCGAGAATGATGCTATGACTGATGGAAGCAAGCAGATCCTTCATCAAAAATCTCTTTCACGACAAAATCCTATTTACCTTCTTCCTGATGGGTTTTTAGACTATGATCATCTTGGGATCCAAGAAGGGTCAGAGTCACAGGAAACACCAAACTATCATCACGGGGAGCTTTATTTTCAATACTACGAGTTACTCAATCCACATGGTAGGGTCCCCCTCACTGAAAAGGTTGTAAACCGTTGGATATGCTAAAAATTCTTCAATAGATAGTTTTGTTTACCAAGAAATTCTGAGAAATCTAATTTGGTCATAATTTCAATATGGTTTTGCTAAATGGTCGAAATTCTTTTAATTAGATTAAAGAGTTGTCAAAAACATGAGTAAGCGTATGCAGTGGCGGAGAGATCACAACCCTAAAACAGGAGGATGAGAAAAGAAGAAAAATCAACGAGAGTAGACTAGTTTGAGCTGGTGATTATATGCATGAAATGTGTGTCAAGGTAGATGGGTTACTCGAAACATTATATTTTTCTGTTTATGGACTAATATATGCATTCTGAAAAAAAAAGATAACATGTAGCTTTAATATAATTACTGGCTTCAAAGAGGTAAAATATAAAAAATTTTAATCGTTGCATTACAAAATTCAGAGTTCTAAATAAGATTTAATCATATACTCTTAAATTAACACTAGATATGTCACACATGAAATTCTTTTCCTTTTTCTGGGCTAGAATTCCTAATCAAGATTGCGGTTGATACATATTTGCGGGAGAATTATCATTGCAAAGAATTTTTTTTCCTTTAATCTATAGTACCTGTGTTAACATAATTTGTGGCATCTTCATAGTTTTGAGGAACATCCTATCTCACAACACAATCACAATTACCAAAAGTCATTTTTGAAGAAACTAATCTAATCAAACCGTGAGCATAATAGTGCTGATTCATACTAAATGACATATCACACATCCATCATACACCCTAATTTATTCTAATTCGAAATTAAATCTGTTGATTTGGGTCGGTTATGGACGACCCATGGCTAAGGTGGTGTTATGGACAACCTGGATTGGCCAACCCACCAAAGCAATAAACTGTTGATTCGGGTCGGTTGGGATATGGATTTGAAAATCAAAACAACATTAACCAACCCAAATATAGGAGAAAGATTAGAACGAACTCTACAGTGTTTAGATCTGACCATTGCTAAGTGAAAGGACTTTGGGAGCCCAGAACTGATTTTGAGGATTTTCTCAACTTGCCAGTAAAGTTCCAAGTAAATGCCAAGTCAATGTGGTAGGCTTCCTTGGCAATTTCTCATGTCTGATAATCTGTGTCATCAGGAGTTATTGCCCACCCACTTCGAGTGCATCATTGGTAGAGAGTATAAATGCGAAAGGGTGCTTTCATTATCCTGCCAAGACTTGAAAATGTCAAGCTAGTACGAAGCGTATGTAGTGGGAAATCGCAACCCTATAATTGAGAGTGAGAAAGAAGAAAAATCAACAAGAGCAAAGTGATTTGAGCTGGTGATTGTGTGCATGAATTGCGTTTCATGGTGATTGGTTTTATATTCCTAATTGTAAAATTTCTGTTGCATTCTGGAAAAAAATAACTTATATCTTTAAAGCCATTAATCAACTAGTCTCAAAGGAGTAAAGAATAAACATTTTCCATTTCTAGATAAGATTCCATTATAAAAGACAAGATACGCACAGAGGTTTTTTTTTTTTTTTGGTTGCTAGGCTAGGATTTCTAATTTAAAATATGGATTGTGATCGATGGGTGTTTGTGTGGAATTATCAGCCCGAGGAATTTATTTTTCCTTTCATCCGGTATTTGAATTGTTAATTTTTTGTTGCATATTCATAATTTTGAGGAAGATCCTATCTTGCTACCATCGCCGTAACAAAGAAGTGCAATCATTATTACCCGTGTTGACTTATTTTGTGACATATACGTTACACGTGGAATTCTTTTCCTTTCTCTGGGCTAGAGTTTCTAATCAAGATTGTGGTTGATAAATATTTGTAGGAGAATTATCATTGCAAAGATTTTTTTCCCTTTAATCCATAGTACCAGTGTTGACATGTTTTGTGGGATCTTCATAATTTTGCAGGACGTCCCATCTTGCAACGCAATCACAATTACCAAAAATCATTTTTGAAGAAAGTAATCTAATCGAAACACAAGCATAATAGTGCTGACTCATATTGGATGACATATCACACGTCTATCATACGCCCTAATTAACTCTAATTCATCATGCGAAATTAAATCTGTTGATTCGGGTTGGTTATGGACGACCCATGGCTAAGGTGGCGTTATGGATGACCCGGATTGGCCAACCCATCCAAGCAAGAAACTGTTAATTCAAGTCGATTGGGATATGGATTTGAAAATCGAAACAACACCAACTAACCCAAATATAGGAGAAAGATTAGAACGAACTTTGCGGTGTTTAGATTTTACCATTGCTAATTGAAAGGACTTTGGGAGCCCGGAATTGACGTTGAGGATTTTCTCAACTCGCTTGTAGAGTTCCAAGTAAATGCTAAGCCAATGTGGTGGGTTTCCTCGGCAAATTCTCATGTATGATAATCTGTGTCATCAGGTGTTATTGCCCACCAACTTCGGTTGCATCATTGGTAGAGTATAAATGTGATAGGGTGCTTTCATTATCCTGCCAAGACTTCAAAAAGTCAAGCAAGCACAAAGCGTATACAGTGGGAGATGGCAACCCCATAACTGGAAAGTTAGAAAACAAGAGCAGACTAATTTGAGCTGGTGATTGTGTGCATGAATTGTGTTTCATGGTGATTGGGTTTATACTCCTAATTGTAAAATTTCTGTTGCATTCTGGAAAAAAAAAAAACTTGTATCTTCAGAGTCATTAATCAACTAGTTTCAGAGGAGTAAAGAATAAACATTTTCCATTTCTAGATAAGATTCCATTATATACTTTTAAATAAAGACAAGATACGCACATAGTTTTTTTTTTTTGGTTGCTAGGCTAGGATTTCTAATTTAAAATATGGATTGTGATTGATGGGTATTTGTGCAGAATTATCAGCTCGAGGAATTTATTTTTCCTTTCATCCGGTATCCGAGTTGTTAATTTTTTGTTGCATGTTCATAATTTTTAGGAAGATCCTATCTTGCTACTATCATGGTAACAAAGAAGTGCAATCATTATTGCTAAATGTCATTTTGAAGAAACCAGGATAATCGAATTACAAGCATATCAGTGTCTCATATTGGACCTTAATGTAAATGTGACATACCACACACGTATTATATACCCTAATTACCTCTATTCATCATGTGAAAATAAATTCAAGCCAATATAATTGCCCTTTATTGGGCTATACTTTCATAATCATACATGACAAGGAAGATTCCTTTCCATGAAAGTAATCAAGTGCGTGGAAACTGGTCTAGGTAGGACTTCAGCAAGATTTATTGTCAACAAAAATGCCGAGAAAACCAAGATAACCTATCATTGATTTTAGGTGGCAGACATGATGGAATCATTTTTGCGTTTCGCACGTACACGATGAGGGTTTAGGTGACAACGGGCATGGGTTTTTTTATTTATGAAATAACTTTATTTTCACTATTGTTTACGTTGATTAAAAAAAAGGGACTAGTCTCACTAATAGTAACACTAATTCATTAGGTGAATACTTAAATATTAATTTGTGTATTGTTTACTAACAATCTAGACATACTTTGCTGTAGTAGTAAATCAAAAGAAATAGATCCTTTGATTTTTTTCCCCTCTCTGAGTAGCTATTCTTGATTTTCACTAAGTAACTCCAGGAAAAATTAAAGGTAGAAATTTCTATCTCTATTGCTCTAGAATTAGACTCTCCAAGAAAGCAACTTTCTTCGCTCTTTTACCTTAAACCAAAGATGCACTCAGTCCCATTCATTGTCCAAAGCATCAGATGCAACTAACATCCTTTCTCTCTTGCTCTTTACTAAAGAAGCCTTGACAAGACTATCACAATTCACATTGTGATGTCGCGATCAATCCTAGGAATTTCCAAACTGACTTGCAAATAATAAAAATCATGAATAAATAGATATTTTGTTTCTTTTCAATCTCCTACCCATGAGGTGAATCAGTTTCGATGGATGATGCTCACAAACTATTACATGCACGTTTCGAACTCTTTAAATATTTATACAAATATCGACGTCGTGGTCAGATCTTTATGTGCAGATTGATGTTTCGATTTACATTATGTACAATTAAAAAAATAGGTACGTCAATGATAAGTACTAAAGATTAATTAGATAAAGCAAGAAATTGTTGATTCAAGTCCATTCAGATTTGGATTTGAAAATCAAAAGAGCACCAAAAAACCCAAATATAGAAGAAGAATTATAACGAAATCCACGGTGTTTGGATATGATCATTGCTAAGTAAAAGGACTATGGGAGTCTAAAATCAATTTTGAGAATTTTCTCAGACTCGCCTGCAAAGCTTCGGGTAAATGCTAAGTCAACGCGATCAGATTTCTTAGCAATTTCTCATGTACAACAATATGTCTCATTAGAGTGCTTCATTATCCTGCCAAGACTTGAAAAGTCAAGCATGTATGGACGTGTGCAGTGGGAGATCACAGCCCTAAAATTCGTTAAAGCACTCATTGCCCTCAAGGAAGCCTTAGAGTTTTTATAATTGAAAATTAGCCAAAAAAAAAAATTCTATACCTATTATATTTGTGCAAATTCAATCACAAACCTTTTAATTGTACTAAATAAAACTTAAAATTTTTGAAAATTTATTAATTTAGTTTTTTTGATCAAATTTGACGGGAAATCGTTGAAGTAGATAATTTTTATAATTTTTGAGAAAAGGTTAAGTCAGGGCAGTCGGTTTCCTTAGTAATTTCTCGTGTACGACAATATGTTTCGGAGTTATTGCCCGCCAACTTAGGGTGCATCATTGATAGAGTATAAATGAGATATGGTGCTTTCACTATTCCGCCAAGACTTGAACAGCCAAGCAAGTACTAAGCGTGTGCAGTGGGAGATCACGACTAGAGGTTATAGCTTTATTCTAGAATAAGATTGTATAGCCATAACTTTACTCTCACTATTGTTTACATTAATTTGAAAAAAGGGACTAGTCCTGCTAATAGTAACACTAATTCATTAGGCGAATACTTAAATATAACCAAGACATACTTTGATGTAGCAGTTAATAAACCTAAATAGATCCTTCGATTTTTTTTCTCTCTGAGTACTATTCTTGATTTTAACTTAGCTTAAACCAAAGGTGCATTCGGTCCCATTCCTTGTCCAAAGTATCGGATGCAACTGACATCCACTCTCTCTCTCTCTTCACTAAAAAAGCCTTGACAAGACCGTCGCGATTCACATTGTGATGTCACAATCTATCCTAGGAATTTCCAAACTGACTTGCAAATAATAAAAATCATGAATAGATAGATATTTTGTTTCTTTTCAATCTGCTATCCATGAGATGAATCAATTTCAATGGGTGGTGCTCACAAATTATTGGGTGCACATCTCGAACTCCTCAAATATTTGTACAAATATCAACATTGTATTTAAATCTTTATGTGCAGATTGATATTTTGATTGACGCTATGTACAATAAAAAAAAAAGGTGCATCGATGGTAAGTACTAAAGATTAATTGGATAAAGCAAGAAATTATTGGTTCGGATTTGGATTTGAAAATCAAAACAATACCAAACAACCCAACTATAGAAGGAGAATTAGAATGAGATTGCTAAGTAAAAGGACTTCAGGAGTCTGAAATTGATTTTGAGAATTTTCTCAGACTTGCCGGTGAAGTTTTAATGCTAAGTCAATGCGTTTAGTTTTCTTAGCAATTTCTCATGCAAGACAATGTGTCTCATTAGAGTGCTTTCGTTATCCTGCCAAGACTTGAAAAGTCAAGCAAGTATGCAGCGTGTGCAGTGGGAGATCACAACCCTAAAATTCATTAAAACACTCACTACTCTTAAGGAAGCCTTAGAGGCTTTATAATGGAAAAGTAACAAAAAAATTATAAACTTATTATACTTGCATAATTTAATAGTAAACCTTTTAATTGTACTAATTAAAATTCGAACCTTTTAAAAATTTATCGATTTAGTTTTTTGATCAAATTTGATGAGAAATTATTATTGTTGATAATTTTTATAATTTTCAGGAAAAGGCTAAATCAAGGCGGTCGGTTTCCTTGGCAATTTCTCATGTACAATGATGTGTCTCGTCATGAATTATTGCCTGCTAACTTTGGGTGCATCATTGATAGAGAGTACAGATGAGACAGGGCGCTTTCATTATTCCGCCAAAGACTTGAAAAGTCAAGCAAGTTCTAAGCATATGTGGTGGGAGATTGCAACTGAGGGTGATTGGCTCCCAAGTATTACGATTCCCACCTCAAAATTGAGGACCAAATTCTCCATTTTTAAAGTCGACAGTTGGATCGGTGCCTCTTGAAATCATACCGATTGATTTGGTTCGGTTTATGGATGGATAATGGAACCGGTGGCATGTTTAATTTATTTTTTTCATTAATGTTCAGTATGAAATTAAAGATCTTGAAAATCAAGGCGTTTCTAAAATCAATGAGTTACGTGTAACATTGTGAGTTTAACATAAATTTTTCTAGTTTGTGGCAAAACTTGGTTAGAACGAGCAACTACTATTGTGTTTTGATTTGTTCTTGTCATCTTACTTACGTGTGTGAGTGACGGGAGTCGTGCATCTTGTGCGTGAGTGAAGTCTGAAATATAAGATAGATTGGAGGGTTTTTTTACAAATTTTAAAGAAATAAAAAAAAAAATTGGTCTAGCCCGGGTGAGTGGTTTCACACCTAGAACCTGAAACTAGATCGAAATTCACTGGTTCCAATTTTATGGAACTGAGAACCAGACCAATGCCCTCAGGAACCCCCAAAACTGACCAATCTAGTCCTATCCAGGTAATTCATTTTGCTCACCTCATCACAACTATAAACATAAGAATGCCAAGGAAGAAAAATCAATAAGAGCGAACTGGTTTGAGTTGGCAATTATGTGCACAAAATGTGCTTCTTGGTGATGGGGTTTATGCTCCTAGTTGTGAAATTTCTGTTGAATTATGGAAAAGAAAAACGTGTATTTTCACAGTGATTAATCAACAGGTTTCTATGACAAAAAAAATAAAAAATCAACTGGTTTCAAAGAGATGAAGAATAAACATTTTCCATTGTCGTGCTATGAAAATTAAGATTTTTAGACAAGATTCCATTATATACTTTTAACTTAAAACAAGATACGTCAAACATAGGTTTGTTTTTTTATCTTTTATTTTGGTTGTTGGCCTAGGAGTTCTAATTAAAAAATGGATTGCGGTCGATACGCATTTGTGGAGAATTATCATTTAAAGGAATTTATTTTACCCTTCATCCGGTATCCGTGTTGTGAATCTTTTGTTACATTTCCATAATTTTGAGGAGAATCCCATCTTCTTGCTACCATCGTGATAACACAGAAAAATGTAACCATTATCATCAAAAGTCATTTTGAAGAAACCAGGTTAATCGAAGTACGCCCAAAATAGTGTCTCATATTGGACCTTAGTGTAAATGTGACATACAACATGTGTATCATACACCCTAATTAATTCTACTTAGCACTCCATTCATTTCACGAAAAATATTTTCAATAAAATATTTTCCTCATTTTCTATCATTTAATTCGCTTAAGAAAATGAAATAAGAGAAATTGTCCGCAGAATATTTGTCTTAGTGAGCTTCATATTCTGGAATATTTTGCTTCGGAAGACTTCGTTGATTGGCTCCTCGGAATCGAGTGAATTTTTTATCATAAGAATATTGCGGAGAATCGAAAGGTGAAGCTTGTATATATGAAGTACAAAATGCATGCTCCGATTTGGTGGGAAAATCTACCGTGTCAAAGAACTTGTGAAGGAAAGCGGTGAATTGTAACATTGGGTAAAATGAAGAAGCTAAAAAAGAAGCATTTCATAGAAACTTATGAGCAAAGTGCCTTTGATAATTTCCACAATATGAAGCAAGAGGAGTTGTACGCAGAAGAAGACACCACCAAATTTGAGCATCTCATGCTACGACGTGATGTGGTGGAGGCAGAGGAATAAACCATAGCTCGGTATTTTTGCAGTCTTCATTGCAAAACTGCCGGTGTTGTCCGATTACAACCTTATTGGACTTTTAATCAGGTCTTCAAATTATCGAAGAAGGTGGAAAAGCAACTCAGAGAAAGGAGAGTGAAGTCAGAAGCCATTAACCAAAGAGGGATCCTCTAATCTTAGGAATTCGACTTTAAAACCTCTGTCAGCATCGAAGGAAACCGTTGAACAAAGGGGGAGCATCTAAAACCAATTAGCCGAACGGAGCTAACAATAATTCAAGGCAGTGTTTGAAATGTCATGGATTCAGTCGCGTCGCCTCAGAGTACCCCAATAGAAAGATCATGTCTCTTGTACAATATGAGCAGCAGGGAGAGTCGCAACACGACTCTTTGCTCCAAGAAGATTCAAGGAACACGAATGCGACACGAAATGGGGTTGAAGAATATAATTTCATATATTCTATCACACTATATCAATGTACATGTATATGTCAACTTATATAGTACAAGAAATGTATAATAAGGAAATTATATGCAATATTATTTTTCCTAAATTATTATAAATCTACGATCCCCTGTATCAATCAATGAACTAGAATCTGGCTAGGGAATCAATCAAGGATCGACACAAATCATTTCTCCAACACTCCCCCTCAAGCTGGCGGCTCATAGATGTCAAAGACGCCTAGCTTGCTTAACAAATATGTGTGTTGCCTTTGGCATAAAGGCTTAGTGAAAATATCTCGTAGGCTATTCTCGAGTTACAATCCCTCGAGTGGTAATAATCCCTTCTTGAATCTTCTCTCGAGTAAAATGGCAATCAACTTCAATGTGCTTTGTTCTTTCATGAAAAACTGGATTCGCTACTAACTTGAGAGCAGCATCATTATCACGGAATAATTCACTTGTACCATCAACTTGCACACCAAGGTCCGAAAGTAATCCTCGTAACCAAACTACCTCGCAAACAGTTTTTTGCCATAGCTCGATATTCCGATTCGCTTGATGATAATGAAACCGTTGACTGCTTTTTTTCGTCTTCCACAAAATCAAGGACTTTCCCAATTTGATGCAAAAACCAGTAATGGATCTTCTCGTCATAGGACATGTGGCATAATTTGTATCACAATAAGCCTTCATCTTCATGTCGCAGTCTCGTGATAGTAGTATTCCAAGTCTCGAACATCCCTTTAAATACTTCACCACTTTTAGCGCTGCACTCATATGTGATTGCTTTGGATTGTGTATAAACTGGCTAAGTATTTGTACCGCATAACAAATGTCAGGCCTAGTCATGGTGAGGTAGATCAATTTTCCAACGAGTCGCTGATATGCTGATGGATCCTTAAGAAGTGAATCTTCATTCGGAGAGGAGGAACTCGCATCATACTCATACATTGTCAATTTGGCATTCTACTCAATAGGTATGATAGCTGGTTTGCATCCTGCCATTCCTACTTCTGATATGATTTCCAAAACAAACTTCCATTGACTGAGGGAAATTCCTTCACTGGATCGAGCTATTTCAATGCCAAGAAAATATTTGGGTGGTCCCAAATCTTTAATATGGAAGGTTAAATGCAGATATTTTTTAAGGCTTTGGATCGCAACATCGTCATTTCCCATGATAAGTATATCATCGACATAAATTAACAAGTAGATCGATGAAATACCGTTGGTCCATGTGAATAGTGCATAATCATGCTTGGAGTGCCGAAAACCTGCATTTGTAAGTGCTGTGGTAAATTTTGCATACCACTGTCGAAAAGCCTGCTTGAGCCCATATAGGGATTTGCGGAGACGACATACACGAGACTCCCCCTGTCTGCGCAATCCCTGTGGAAGTTCCATGTAAATTTCTTCATCAAGATCACCATGAAGAAAAGCATTATTGACGTCCATATGATGTAGATCCCAATTTCGAAATGCAGCGACAAATAAAAAAGAGCGAACAGTAACTTCCTTAGCAACAGGAGAGAAGGTTTCATGATAATCAAAACCTTCACATTGGGTAAATCCTTTAGCGACAAGCCAAGCTTTGTATCTTTCAATTGAGCCATCCGCCTTATATTTTATCTTGTACACCCATTTGCATCCAATAGGTCTTCTATGGGAAGGCAATGAAACAATATCCCAGGTGTTATTCTTTGTAAGAGCAGCCAATTCTTCTTTCATGGCCTTTTGCCATCGTATGTCACGTGCTGCTTCCTCATAAGAAAAAGGTTATTGTTCTTCAGAAATTCGACTAATACAACACATGTGATCTTGTGGCAGTCGACCAAAGGATACATAGGAAGAAACTGGATATTGTGTACCTTTAGTCTTCAAGGAAGAGCATACGTAGTCCTTGGTCCATGTGGGAGGGCGCACTATTCGTCCCGAACATCGAGGTTGAGCGGTGGAACCGATGATAAGGATTCATGTGGTGCTGATGAAGAGCCACTGCTAATTTGTGGCGATATTGGAGTAGAAGACTCAGAAGTCTCTTCTAATGTTATCTAGGATGCAGGACATATTGTCTCTAGACATATATTAGAGTGTGGATTAGGCATAACTAGCATGTGTTGCGATGCCACAGATAAAGAATCCTCAGATAAAAATTTTCGTTGATTCGACGTTGGCATCGTTGTATCTTCTAGAGACACCATTTCCTTGAACGGGAATACATGTTCTTGGAAGACAACATCTCGGCTAACAAAGAACCGTCCTGAAGATATCTCCATAACCCGATAACCTTTTTGTAAGGTGGGGTATCCCATGAAAATACATTGAACGGCACGAGGATCCATTTTATTTTTATGTCTCACGTTTGTCACGTAGCATAGGCAGCCGAATACTCTAAGATGACCGATTTCTGGTCTTTTTCCGAACAACATTTCAAATGGTGTGCGCCCTACTAATATTCTAGTTGGCATGCAATTTATTAAATAGCTCGCCGTGACCACACAATCACCCCAAAAAGACTCAGGAATAGAGGCTTGATATTTTAGTGTGCGAGCAACCTCTAGAAGGTGTCTATGTTTGCGCTCAACAATTCCATTTTGTTGAGGAGTGTAGGCACAAGAACTCTCATAAAGTATTCCTTGAGAGGATAAGAAAGATTGGCACTCATTTGAAAAAAATTCACTCCCATTGTCGGTGCAAATTCTCTGGACGTTTTTCTCAAATTGATTTTTGATCATGGACAAGAATTTTGACAGATATGAAAAAGTCTGACTTTTGGATTGCATGAGAAATATCCAAGTGGCACGGGAATAGTCATCTACAATCATAAGGAAGAAACGAGATCCATCACGATGTGGTGTATGATAAAGACCCCAAATGTCCATGTGAATCAATGAGAATATACTAGTGGCTCGAGATCTACTAATAGGAAATGATGTTCGTGATTGTTTTGCCAAAGGGCATATTTTACAATCGGGACAAGGAAAGATGGCGCTGTGGCCTAGACGCTTATGAGAAAGGGAGTTTTTATTGCTAGCAATAGCATTATAGTGTATGCTTTATTTAAGGAAGATAAATCAAAATCACTAGGAAGCGCGATCCAAAAATATAGTCCTTGTTCCATTCTACCCAAGCCCATCAGTTTCCCAGTCGAAAGGTCCTGAAAGGAACAATTTTTAGAATTGAAGTTGGCTCGACAAGAATTGTCCTCATAGACTTTGGAAACAGATATAAGGTTGAATTCAAACTCAGGGATATAAAGGACATTTTTTAGGATAATGTTTGGGCTAAGGTAAACAGTACCAATCTTTCGCACACTAGTAATATTCCCATTTGGAAGACGGATAGATGTATATGGATCGAGTATCTTGTAGACAGTTGAAAGTAAATATTCATTGCAAACTATGTGGTCACTGGTGCCCGAGTCAATAATCCATGTATCAACTGTAATATTAGTATTTTTGCACAATGAAGTACCTGAAAAATTTGCATCTTTGTCAATCATCATCAGTTGATTGAGCGCCTTCATTATTTCTTAATACTGATTTTGAGTAATTGGCTGATGAACGTTGTCATTCCCTTGTGCTGATACTTGATAAGCAGAAAATTCTTTCCCTTTCTTTTCTTAGTCATTTGGCTTGCCATGCAATTTCCAACATGTGTTTATAGTATGATGTGGACGATGGCAATATTCACAATACTTACCCTTAAATTTATAATTTTGGCCTCCCCCTTTCAGTGATGACGTCGCATTATAAGGGCCATTTGATTCAGATTTTGGGGGGATTGAATACTGGCCATCTAATCCTCTTCCTCGTCGCTGATCTGGGCCGTTCGATCGGGGAGCATTGTGGCCATCGGATCTGCGCCAGCTGATCTGATCTCCACCGTTGATTCGAAAAGGATATGGGCCATCAGATCCATGCCCATATTGAAGATCTCCACCGTTGGATCGAAGCCGATCTCGAGCCGTTGGATTCCCTTGATGATCGGACCGTTCATTCGGTCCCTTCTAGAAAATTCAGCATCGTCTTCCTCATTTCCTCTAGGGTTTCCTCCGAGGTGTCTCCCTCTCTGCGATGGCTGTCGTCCGCCATGAAACCGGCCGGAAATCCGAGCAGCAAGGGCCATGGTTTTGGTCCCTTTCCCTCCTCCGGCAGCTGCAAGTTGTTGGCTTTCTTCTTGGACGGCCAGCTGAAAAATCTTCCCGAGTGTTGGAGCCGGATCCATGGTGAGGATTTGCGACCGGAAAGGTATGAAATTGTCATTTAGGGTTAAGAGAAAACGAGTCGTCTTCTCCCTTTCTTTGATTTCTGCATCTTGTTTTAGGGTTGTCTCCGGTCTATCGAGCCGTTCTTCTGCCGCTTCAAGTTCATTCCAAAGGGCCGATAACCAGTTGAAGCAAGCGGTAACCGAGAGGTTCCCTTGCTTCAACTCCGAGAGGGCTTGCATGAGGGAGAAAACCTTTACGCGATCGAGTTTTCCATACATTTCTTTAATGTCTTCCCATATTTTCTTTGCGTCTTCAGTCGGAGGAAGTCCGGCGGCAACTTCCGGTGTAACGCAATTTCCGATCCAAGTTCAGACTAGTTGATTACACCTACGCTAGTGACGTTGCATTCGGTCGTTGGTCGGAAAGGGGACGGATCCATCGAGGAATCCATCTTTCTCTTTTGTGACGAGGGCCCGCCGGAACTCCCTCGCCCACGTTGAATAGGTGTCAGATCCGGTGAGTTGGAGGGTGATCAATCGCAGCTCCGGTCCGTCAGCCGGTGAAGTGTACAGAGGGTCGTCGGGTTCGAGACGCCCAACGATGGCCGAAAACGGCAATGGCACAATTCTGGGTGGTAGATTCGGGTAGGAATTCATTCCCGACCCGCCCGAATTGAATTCGGGTCTGTGAACCTGAGAAACCGGGTCTGGATCTTCTATGGTGGGCTGTGGGCCGTGGTTTGCCCACTGTTGACTGGACCCGGGAGTCCATTGATTAGGCCCAGGGGCCCATGGCCCCTGGACAGGTATCCATGGCATATATGGCCATTGGATTTGAACAGGTTGGGCTGAAGGAGTCGAGGAAATTTGTGCAACGTGCTGCAATTCCTCTGAGCTTGAATAGATGAATTTTCTGGTGTAGTTGATTCTTTAATTTCATGGTCAGCTGGATTCTGCATCTTGGATATGAAACTAAATTCCAATCCGATGTGCTAATTTGTTTTGCAGGATGGGAATCGCAACAACAAACTAGAAAGCAATCGGAGGCAATTCAAAGGAAAAAAAAAATTTGTGGAAGCTGGGTTAGAAAACCCGCTCTGATACCATGACACGAAATGGGGTTGAAGAATATAATTTCATATATTCTATCACACTGTATCAATGTACATGTATATGTCAACTTATATAGTACAAGAAATGTATAATAAGGAAATTATATGCAATATTATTTTTCCTAAATTATTCTAAATCTACGATCGCCTGTATCAATCAATGAACTAGAATCTGGCTAGGGAATCAATCAAGGATCGAAACAAATCATTTCTCCAACAGAATGCATCATTTACCGAGATCAAGGAGAAGCTCTTGTCATTGAAAGGAGCTTGCATGCTGATCATCTTGAGGATAATGATTAGCTTTGTAACAACATTACTCCATACAAACGTGTACCGTCATCACGATAGGGGATGTTGTGCGAACGTGGTGTCGACCACCATGGGAGGCAAGTTGCATCTCAAGGCAGAGGATCATCCACATCTTTCAAGCATTCTTGGCTCAAGAAAAGGAGTGATTTAAAAGTTAATAATCGGTGCTTGATTCTATTCTCTAATGGCAAAAGATGTAAAGATAGGATTTTGTGTGATGTATAACACCTATCCCTTTGTCAAAGACCGCGTCAAGATTACATTGGGCCCTTGCAAGGCGGAGAGAGTTTCCAAGCCTACTCATGGGAAAGGTAGCATTCTTCTTTCCAAGTCTTACTTTTCCTAAGCATCGGAGGGTGCTTGTGAGGCTTATGCTATTGTTATAGTGGAAAAAAATGAAGCAAAAGAGGAGATCCTAACCATTTTGCAGCCGTTGCTTGAGGATTTCTGTGAAGTCATGCCAATGAAATTCCATCCAACCTTCCTCCTATGAGAGAGATTCAACATTATTTTTATTTAGCGCTCGATGCTTCTTTTCGAACATAGCAAGACGCAAGTGGGGCCTTTGGAACATCAAATTTTTCAAGTGCTACGGGAACAAAGCTTGTATACCAACCTGCAAAAGTGTCACTTTCACACAAGTAGCCTCGTTTTCTTAGGCTATATTGTCTCCAAGGATGTTGTTAGAGTAGATCTTAGCAAGATGGAGGCAACGGAAGTTGGCCAATTCCTAGCTCGCTGAAAAATATAAAAACTCAAGAATATTTTTGGCATTTTCCATTATTCAAATACACAGCATCTGAACTTTGAGCACATAGAACAAGCAATTAAACAGACAAAAAAGAAGAAGACAAGGAAATACAAAAAAGAAAACAACGAATAAAAGTAAAAGGGCCAACATTGCTCCGAAGTCTCATCTTCCACTTCCAATTTCGAAGGGCACTTGGGTACTCACGCTATCATCATTTCCTGATGCAGGGCTTTTGAGGATGCCATCACATTTGCTTGATCTCTCACCACGCAAATGCTCAGCTTCTTCAAGGTCACAGCTCTCATTCACCCACGGATGCCTGTCCATCACCCTCGTCAGTCCCTCCAATTCCATTGCCACTTCGTTCATAGTCGGCCGATCTTCCCCTTTCACCCTCAAGCATCGGCTTGCTAGCATCACGACTTAATTTCTTCAGGATTCCCCTCATTCAGCACCCTCAGGTCGATGATCTCAAACAGTCTCTCACCCTTTATTGCAGAAGCCAAATACGAGGACAAGTTCCTCTCGTTCTCAGCCCGCTCAAAGGACAAGGTCCTCAGTCCAGTCAGCAACTCAGCCAACACAACCCGGAAGCTATAGACATCGCTCTTCTCAGTCAACAGGCTCGAGTGGAAGTACTCGGGGTTTAAGTACCCCAGCGTCCCTTGCACCAACGTGGTCAGCTGCATCTGGTCGAGAGGGACTAGCCTGGAGGCTCTGAAATCAGCGACATTTGCAGTGTAGTTTTCCTCCAACATTATGTTTGTGCTCTTTATGTCCCTGTGCAAAATCTGAGTGGACGCATCAGTACGAGAGAGCACTTGTGGCTCGCCTGCAACTCTCAGATGAGTCGTCCATGATAATGCGGAATCATGGCCGTGCTTGTGTACGTGGTCGGCTAGGGTGCCATTGTTCACAAACTCATAGACTAATAACGGGACCTTCGTCTCGAAGCAGCACCCAATTAGCTTAACCATGTTGCGGTGATTGATTTGGGAGAGGATGATCACTTCGTTGATGAAATCTTCAACCTGACTTCGGTCCAAAATTGTGGCCTTCTGGATGGCAACTACCGTGTTGTTTGGTAAGATCCCTCGATATACTGTTCCTTGGCCTCCCTGGCCTAGGATTCAGCTTTCTTTGTAGTGGTCCGTGGCCTTCTTGAGCTCTTCGTAGGTGAATATTCTCGCCGATTCAATGGAGCCTTCGTGCTCCGAAAGAAGTCTCTGCAACATGAGGCGGCCCCCATTTTCTAGGAAGAACTTCTCTCTCTGTCTGCTGATTTTTCTTTCTCTAAGCCCCCAATATAACCAGGAAACGCCCAAAAGAATCAGCAGGAAGCTTATGCTCACACCTAGGAAAAGACATTGTATTCGATGAACAAACAAATCAGTTTTCTATCACACTACATATGGTTCACACAACCAAGAAAAGGAAAAAAAAAAAAAAGAATAGAAATAGGCTTAACTCTTTCTTTTTCATTGCTCAAACAATCTTGTGTTAGTTAACTTCTTTGTCTTAATTTCTTTTTTTCCTCCATCAATCAGAAGCTTTGTCAATGAGACAAACCTTAAAAATAGCATATTAAACCTAAATATATAATTAAGCTGAGAGTATCTTATGATAATAGAAATGGTTCAATGTATAAATGTGATTAAACATGGTTAATTCTTTTCAGCAACAAAAGAACGAGAGGATTTTTTAGTATCAAATCGATTAATATGAGATGACAATATATAGTATAATATAATATAATATACCGATGTAATTCACAGACAACTAATTCAAAGAGATAGATTTACATCCGATAAATCTTGATAACTAATAGCAGAAGATGGAACGATGACACAAGCATAACATTTAAGAAATGTGTACTACTTACTAACCTAGCATGACATCAATTGAGCGAAATCTCTTTTCATGGATGATAGCAGTACAACCCTTGCCATCTTTTCTTCCATCTCCTTGGGATCCCTCTAGACATGAACAATTACACGTTCCGGGCAAGTTTGTACATATTCCAATGCAGGGTTGTGAAATCATGCATTCATTGATATCTGTAAGAATATATTGCAAATAGAATAAGCCAATCCGACACCATTTCAGATGGAAGAAAGTTGAAAAGGTAAATAGAATTCCATAATTTGGCAAATATATTGCAAATAGAATAAGCCAATCCGACACCATTTCAGATGGAAGAAAGTTGAAAAGGTAAATAGAATTCCATAATTTGGCAATACTTTCAACTTTGAGAGAACATGTCGAGTCAATTTGCTTATCTGAGATCACGATGCATCACCGCACCTTTTGAGGATGGGTCGTTATCACAAGAACCTAAGTTCCACAAAGCACTTGATCTTTGTTTAGAATAGAAGATTTAAGAATTATCCAACATAATTGTGCCATTACCTATTAGAATAACACATAAGATAGAAAGGAATTCAAAAATAGTCATCTATAAATACAGAATAATTCTGGATTAATTAACATCTGGTACATGAAATTGATTTGCAAGCTAATTTGACTAACTCATATTGAGTGTTCAGTATGGATCATTTGTCTAAAAACTACTTTATAGTTTGCAAAACAGTTGAGCGTACTAGACTTAAGAGAGAAGAATGTCTAGCTATATAAGGAATGGTTGCTATGAAAATTTAGAGATTTTGCTAAGCACTTCATAGATCATATTAAATTTCAAGCAACGAAAATTCCTGCATAAAAAAGAAGAAAAAATGTTCGTGTTCTACGGCCTAGATTGTTATGATTTTTAATATTATAAATTTTAGGCGATTATTACAAGAATCTTTTAAAACATGTGCCATTCATGAAGTCATATTTTGATGCTCTAAATAAAAGTTTCTAACAATTTCTTTCTCTAGGTTTTTTATGCAATTGGATCCATCAAACATGCTCGCCCCTATCGAAATAATGATCCACGATTCTTTGCAATGAAAAGACTAGAAAAGGTACCTTGACAACCATTCTGGAGATAGGGGTTCCCTTGAAAACCCTCTGGCTCTAAGCAGTGGCACTGGTACCCATTTCCATTCTCAGCATCTGTACGATTGGAGTTCTCTTGGCACATGTAAGTCGTCTTATTCTTCTTTGCATCATCGCATGTTTCATTTGGAATTGACCAATCAACAACTGTAGGGGCCATATTAAATGGCGACTTGTGCAGATCGTCGGTAGAGAAGCTAAAGAAGCCGTCTTGGGCAACGAAAGCGTACCCGCACAGATTGAATTCCATGACGCCGGAATGATTCTTGTAGCTAGTGACAGAGATGTTGTATCCGTAGGCATCTCGAGGTATGCTAGTCTCGCAGCAACCAATGCCCGAGCAAGACCCGTTAATCACGTCCGAAATGCTCTCACACAAGGACAAGCATCCTGTTGCGTATGTGCTTCCTTGTCGGCCTCTAAAAATGCAATCGTGTCCCATCACACGGCAGTAAATTTGTTCTTCGCAGGAGATTTGGGGAATATGGGAAGACGAAGCTGAGGATCATTCTTGTGTCAAGTTTCACCGGACGAATCATAACAATATTCGGCCACAAGCACCGTGACACTCATATGATGATTCTCCATAAATATATTGCGTATTTGGAAACTATGACTTTTATCGATCATATAAAGAGTGGGCAGAACAGTTGAATCATCACAAAAGATGAGAAAAGAATCTGACTCCTCTTTGAAGTAGTAATCGTCACCCTGATGTTGTTCATCCCGAATGAGTATGAGAGGGGAGGTTGCCACATCTATTCGCACATCCAGGCGTTGTTGTTTGGACTACATCCACTGAAACTATAGAGAATAGAGCCACCCATGTGCTCAACAACAGGACAGCTCTCAAGGGAAGTCTATGAAGCAACATGGATTCGCCCATATTCTTCCTGAAATGAGATGATGTTTTGCAACAAGATGACGAGCTCCATCCCCCACCATATTGACTGTCTTTAGTAATCAATCACACGGTTGTCCGCCATCAGATCCTAGAATTTCCTTTGTCAGCAGTGGGGTGGGGTCATGCATGTTCTCAGCCGTTCGATCCAAAACTTCGTGATCATTGACCGTAAGACTTGAGCAGGGACAACGCCAACCGACCCAATAATAGAAGAAGAATCTTAACGAAAGCTGATGAACTTGCCAAATGATATTATAGTTGCAAGCAGTAGGTATGTCAAGAATCAAATTGGAAATCGAACTGAAATCAAAATCGAGTCGAAATTTTGTACGTTTTCGATTCAATTTAATTTGAGTTCAATTAACTCAAAAAAATCAAATTTGTTCTTATTAGTTTGGTTAACCGAACGGTCCCTAAAAATTAAAAAAAGCAAAAATTGCTTTATCTCTCCATCCTTGGAAGTAAAAGCCCTAAAAGGTAGAAAGCCAAACCTACTTTCATCTCTCCTTTCCTTTGATCCAGATCCACGCAACCAGTGGAACCCTAGCCTCGTCTCCGTCCAAGCTCAGTCGACGCTTGTGGTCTTCTCCATTGCTTCCTTTGTTTCTCCGTTGATTCCCTCGCGTCTTCTTCTCCTTCGGCGCAGGAGCGCAGAGCCCCCTTCCATTATTTCTCTGTTGATTCCTGCAACAGTGGAAGTTTTCCTCTCTGTTTTTTTCCGTGGAAGTTTCTCAATTTCCGCCCTGCTTTTCCAGTTTCTTGCGTTCTGCCCTTGATTTCCTCTGAACAGTCCTCTCCTCTGTTTCTCGGTTCGCCGGTCCATGCCTTTGGCGGGTCTCAAGACCTCGCGTCGAGCTCCTCTCATCTCCAGATCTGGGGATGCCTCCTCCATATCTGGTCTGTCCCTTAAGATTTCGGTGAGATCTCAAAGGCCATGGACAGATCAGGTCATCAATGGCGGTGCCGAGACCTCACGGAGATTTGGCTGCGAGAGAAGAGAAAGAGTGAGCGGTGAGACTGTTCCGGGTCAGCAAATAGAAAAAGCAGGGATGATCGTGGATGACAGAGATAGCGGCAAGAAGTGGAGGAGGCAACGGTGATGACAGAAAAAAAGAGTGAAAAAATAAAATAAAAGCAAAACAGATCAATCGAACCGTGGATTTAAGTTTGGTTCAGTGAATTTCCTTATCATTTGGTTAAGTCGGTTTCTTAGAAAAATCGAATCGAACCAAACTAAACCACTTACACCCCTAATGAGAAGTCTAAGCTCATGGACTGTAGTCACCGTTGAATAGTTCATTAATGAAGTTAAACTGTCCGCATGTGCCCAAATTTGTGGCAACTTGCTTTCCGAGATCAATGGGAATTGGTTCGCTTTACTCCCAAACACACCATGATCTAATCGAATCATGCCGGAAACGCTTTCACTTGCCTAACCAACAGAATAGAAAACGAAGGACAAATCTACCTTTTTAGACTGCATGGACGGAACAAATTTCATCGACTAAATCTTCATACATGTTGGGCGAGAGGAGCAAAAGACACTTCAACATATCTGAGGGTGCAAATTGCATTTCTCTTGTCGCTTTGTTAAATTTGGTGGACGGTTGGATTTTAAATTTCTTTTTTCATGTAAGAGTAAATATGCAATGTATAAGAGATGAGGCGAACACCACATCTCCAGTCATAGTATTAGGTATGTTACCATACTTAATTCCTACATATA
>CM024687.1:40531757-40539257 GCA_014182735.1 Corymbia maculata
GGGTTTAGGGTTTAGGGTTTAGGGTTTAGGGTTTAGGGTTTAGGGTTTAGGGTTTAGGGTTTAGGGTTTAGGGTTTAGGGTTTAGGGTTTAGGGTTTAGGGTTTAGGGTTTAGGGTTTAGGGTTTAGGGTTTAGGGTTTAGGGTTTAGGGTTTAGGGTTTAGGGTTTAGGGTTTAGGGTTTAGGGTTTAGGGTTTAGGGTTTAGGGTTTAGGGTTTAGGGTTTAGGGTTTAGGGTTTAGGGTTTAGGGTTTAGGGTTTAGGGTTTAGGGTTTAGGGTTTAGGGTTTAGGGTTTAGGGTTTAGGGTTTAGGGTTTAGGGTTTAGGGTTTAGGGTTTAGGGTTTAGGGTTTAGGGTTTAGGGTTTAGGGTTTAGGGTTTAGGGTTTAGGGTTTAGGGTTTAGGGTTTAGGGTTTAGGGTTTAGGGTTTAGGGTTTAGGGTTTAGGGTTTAGGGTTTAGGGTTTAGGGTTTAGGGTTTAGGGTTTAGGGTTTAGGGTTTAGGGTTTAGGGTTTAGGGTTTAGGGTTTAGGGTTTAGGGTTTAGGGTTTAGGGTTTAGGGTTTAGGGTTTAGGGTTTAGGGTTTAGGGTTTAGGGTTTAGGGTTTAGGGTTTAGGGTTTAGGGTTTAGGGTTTAGGGTTTAGGGTTTAGGGTTTAGGGTTTAGGGTTTAGGGTTTAGGGTTTAGGGTTTAGGGTTTAGGGTTTAGGGTTTAGGGTTTAGGGTTTAGGGTTTAGGGTTTAGGGTTTAGGGTTTAGGGTTTAGGGTTTAGGGTTTAGGGTTTAGGGTTTAGGGTTTAGGGTTTAGGGTTTAGGGTTTAGGGTTTAGGGTTTAGGGTTTAGGGTTTAGGGTTTAGGGTTTAGGGTTTAGGGTTTAGGGTTTAGGGTTTAGGGTTTAGGGTTTAGGGTTTAGGGTTTAGGGTTTAGGGTTTAGGGTTTAGGGTTTAGGGTTTAGGGTTTAGGGTTTAGGGTTTAGGGTTTAGGGTTTAGGGTTTAGGGTTTAGGGTTTAGGGTTTAGGGTTTAGGGTTTAGGGTTTAGGGTTTAGGGTTTAGGGTTTAGGGTTTAGGGTTTAGGGTTTAGGGTTTAGGGTTTAGGGTTTAGGGTTTAGGGTTTAGGGTTTAGGGTTTAGGGTTTAGGGTTTAGGGTTTAGGGTTTAGGGTTTAGGGTTTAGGGTTTAGGGTTTAGGGTTTAGGGTTTAGGGTTTAGGGTTTAGGGTTTAGGGTTTAGGGTTTAGGGTTTAGGGTTTAGGGTTTAGGGTTTAGGGTTTAGGGTTTAGGGTTTAGGGTTTAGGGTTTAGGGTTTAGGGTTTAGGGTTTAGGGTTTAGGGTTTAGGGTTTAGGGTTTAGGGTTTAGGGTTTAGGGTTTAGGGTTTAGGGTTTAGGGTTTAGGGTTTAGGGTTTAGGGTTTAGGGTTTAGGGTTTAGGGTTTAGGGTTTAGGGTTTAGGGTTTAGGGTTTAGGGTTTAGGGTTTAGGGTTTAGGGTTTAGGGTTTAGGGTTTAGGGTTTAGGGTTTAGGGTTTAGGGTTTAGGGTTTAGGGTTTAGGGTTTAGGGTTTAGGGTTTAGGGTTTAGGGTTTAGGGTTTAGGGTTTAGGGTTTAGGGTTTAGGGTTTAGGGTTTAGGGTTTAGGGTTTAGGGTTTAGGGTTTAGGGTTTAGGGTTTAGGGTTTAGGGTTTAGGGTTTAGGGTTTAGGGTTTAGGGTTTAGGGTTTAGGGTTTAGGGTTTAGGGTTTAGGGTTTAGGGTTTAGGGTTTAGGGTTTAGGGTTTAGGGTTTAGGGTTTAGGGTTTAGGGTTTAGGGTTTAGGGTTTAGGGTTTAGGGTTTAGGGTTTAGGGTTTAGGGTTTAGGGTTTAGGGTTTAGGGTTTAGGGTTTAGGGTTTAGGGTTTAGGGTTTAGGGTTTAGGGTTTAGGGTTTAGGGTTTAGGGTTTAGGGTTTAGGGTTTAGGGTTTAGGGTTTAGGGTTTAGGGTTTAGGGTTTAGGGTTTAGGGTTTAGGGTTTAGGGTTTAGGGTTTAGGGTTTAGGGTTTAGGGTTTAGGGTTTAGGGTTTAGGGTTTAGGGTTTAGGGTTTAGGGTTTAGGGTTTAGGGTTTAGGGTTTAGGGTTTAGGGTTTAGGGTTTAGGGTTTAGGGTTTAGGGTTTAGGGTTTAGGGTTTAGGGTTTAGGGTTTAGGGTTTAGGGTTTAGGGTTTAGGGTTTAGGGTTTAGGGTTTAGGGTTTAGGGTTTAGGGTTTAGGGTTTAGGGTTTAGGGTTTAGGGTTTAGGGTTTAGGGTTTAGGGTTTAGGGTTTAGGGTTTAGGGTTTAGGGTTTAGGGTTTAGGGTTTAGGGTTTAGGGTTTAGGGTTTAGGGTTTAGGGTTTAGGGTTTAGGGTTTAGGGTTTAGGGTTTAGGGTTTAGGGTTTAGGGTTTAGGGTTTAGGGTTTAGGGTTTAGGGTTTAGGGTTTAGGGTTTAGGGTTTTAGGGTTTAGGGTTTAGGGTTTAGGGTTTAGGGTTTAGGGTTTAGGGTTTAGGGTTTAGGGTTTAGGGTTTAGGGTTTAGGGTTTAGGGTTTAGGGTTTAGGGTTTAGGGTTTAGGGTTTAGGGTTTAGGGTTTAGGGTTTAGGGTTTAGGGTTTAGGGTTTAGGGTTTAGGGTTTAGGGTTTAGGGTTTAGGGTTTAGGGTTTAGGGTTTAGGGTTTAGGGTTTAGGGTTTAGGGTTTAGGGTTTAGGGTTTAGGGTTTAGGGTTTAGGGTTTAGGGTTTAGGGTTTAGGGTTTAGGGTTTAGGGTTTAGGGTTTAGGGTTTAGGGTTTAGGGTTTAGGGTTTAGGGTTTAGGGTTTAGGGTTTAGGGTTTAGGGTTTAGGGTTTAGGGTTTAGGGTTTAGGGTTTAGGGTTTAGGGTTTAGGGTTTAGGGTTTAGGGTTTAGGGTTTAGGGTTTAGGGTTTAGGGTTTAGGGTTTAGGGTTTAGGGTTTAGGGTTTAGGGTTTAGGGTTTAGGGTTTAGGGTTTAGGGTTTAGGGTTTAGGGTTTAGGGTTTAGGGTTTAGGGTTTAGGGTTTAGGGTTTAGGGTTTAGGGTTTAGGGTTTAGGGTTTAGGGTTTAGGGTTTAGGGTTTAGGGTTTAGGGTTTAGGGTTTAGGGTTTAGGGTTTAGGGTTTAGGGTTTAGGGTTTAGGGTTTAGGGTTTAGGGTTTAGGGTTTAGGGTTTAGGGTTTAGGGTTTAGGGTTTAGGGTTTAGGGTTTAGGGTTTAGGGTTTAGGGTTTAGGGTTTAGGGTTTAGGGTTTAGGGTTTAGGGTTTAGGGTTTAGGGTTTAGGGTTTAGGGTTTAGGGTTTAGGGTTTAGGGTTTAGGGTTTAGGGTTTAGGGTTTAGGGTTTAGGGTTTAGGGTTTAGGGTTTAGGGTTTAGGGTTTAGGGTTTAGGGTTTAGGGTTTAGGGTTTAGGGTTTAGGGTTTAGGGTTTAGGGTTTAGGGTTTAGGGTTTAGGGTTTAGGGTTTAGGGTTTAGGGTTTAGGGTTTAGGGTTTAGGGTTTAGGGTTTAGGGTTTAGGGTTTAGGGTTTAGGGTTTAGGGTTTAGGGTTTAGGGTTTAGGGTTTAGGGTTTAGGGTTTAGGGTTTAGGGTTTAGGGTTTAGGGTTTAGGGTTTAGGGTTTAGGGTTTAGGGTTTAGGGTTTAGGGTTTAGGGTTTAGGGTTTAGGGTTTAGGGTTTAGGGTTTAGGGTTTAGGGTTTAGGGTTTAGGGTTTAGGGTTTAGGGTTTAGGGTTTAGGGTTTAGGGTTTAGGGTTTAGGGTTTAGGGTTTAGGGTTTAGGGTTTAGGGTTTAGGGTTTAGGGTTTAGGGTTTAGGGTTTAGGGTTTAGGGTTTAGGGTTTAGGGTTTAGGGTTTAGGGTTTAGGGTTTAGGGTTTAGGGTTTAGGGTTTAGGGTTTAGGGTTTAGGGTTTAGGGTTTAGGGTTTAGGGTTTAGGGTTTAGGGTTTAGGGTTTAGGGTTTAGGGTTTAGGGTTTAGGGTTTAGGGTTTAGGGTTTAGGGTTTAGGGTTTAGGGTTTAGGGTTTAGGGTTTAGGGTTTAGGGTTTAGGGTTTAGGGTTTAGGGTTTAGGGTTTAGGGTTTAGGGTTTAGGGTTTAGGGTTTAGGGTTTAGGGTTTAGGGTTTAGGGTTTAGGGTTTAGGGTTTAGGGTTTAGGGTTTAGGGTTTAGGGTTTAGGGTTTAGGGTTTAGGGTTTAGGGTTTAGGGTTTAGGGTTTAGGGTTTAGGGTTTAGGGTTTAGGGTTTAGGGTTTAGGGTTTAGGGTTTAGGGTTTAGGGTTTAGGGTTTAGGGTTTAGGGTTTAGGGTTTAGGGTTTAGGGTTTAGGGTTTAGGGTTTAGGGTTTAGGGTTTAGGGTTTAGGGTTTAGGGTTTAGGGTTTAGGGTTTAGGGTTTAGGGTTTAGGGTTTAGGGTTTAGGGTTTAGGGTTTAGGGTTTAGGGTTTAGGGTTTAGGGTTTAGGGTTTAGGGTTTAGGGTTTAGGGTTTAGGGTTTAGGGTTTAGGGTTTAGGGTTTAGGGTTTAGGGTTTAGGGTTTAGGGTTTAGGGTTTAGGGTTTAGGGTTTAGGGTTTAGGGTTTAGGGTTTAGGGTTTAGGGTTTAGGGTTTAGGGTTTAGGGTTTAGGGTTTAGGGTTTAGGGTTTAGGGTTTAGGGTTTAGGGTTTAGGGTTTAGGGTTTAGGGTTTAGGGTTTAGGGTTTAGGGTTTAGGGTTTAGGGTTTAGGGTTTAGGGTTTAGGGTTTAGGGTTTAGGGTTTAGGGTTTAGGGTTTAGGGTTTAGGGTTTAGGGTTTAGGGTTTAGGGTTTAGGGTTTAGGGTTTAGGGTTTAGGGTTTAGGGTTTAGGGTTTAGGGTTTAGGGTTTAGGGTTTAGGGTTTAGGGTTTAGGGTTTAGGGTTTAGGGTTTAGGGTTTAGGGTTTAGGGTTTAGGGTTTAGGGTTTAGGGTTTAGGGTTTAGGGTTTAGGGTTTAGGGTTTAGGGTTTAGGGTTTAGGGTTTAGGGTTTAGGGTTTAGGGTTTAGGGTTTAGGGTTTAGGGTTTAGGGTTTAGGGTTTAGGGTTTAGGGTTTAGGGTTTAGGGTTTAGGGTTTAGGGTTTAGGGTTTAGGGTTTAGGGTTTAGGGTTTAGGGTTTAGGGTTTAGGGTTTAGGGTTTAGGGTTTAGGGTTTAGGGTTTAGGGTTTAGGGTTTAGGGTTTAGGGTTTAGGGTTTAGGGTTTAGGGTTTAGGGTTTAGGGTTTAGGGTTTAGGGTTTAGGGTTTAGGGTTTAGGGTTTAGGGTTTAGGGTTTAGGGTTTAGGGTTTAGGGTTTAGGGTTTAGGGTTTAGGGTTTAGGGTTTAGGGTTTAGGGTTTAGGGTTTAGGGTTTAGGGTTTAGGGTTTAGGGTTTAGGGTTTAGGGTTTAGGGTTTAGGGTTTAGGGTTTAGGGTTTAGGGTTTAGGGTTTAGGGTTTAGGGTTTAGGGTTTAGGGTTTAGGGTTTAGGGTTTAGGGTTTAGGGTTTAGGGTTTAGGGTTTAGGGTTTAGGGTTTAGGGTTTAGGGTTTAGGGTTTAGGGTTTAGGGTTTAGGGTTTAGGGTTTAGGGTTTAGGGTTTAGGGTTTAGGGTTTAGGGTTTAGGGTTTAGGGTTTAGGGTTTAGGGTTTAGGGTTTAGGGTTTAGGGTTTAGGGTTTAGGGTTTAGGGTTTAGGGTTTAGGGTTTAGGGTTTAGGGTTTAGGGTTTAGGGTTTAGGGTTTAGGGTTTAGGGTTTAGGGTTTAGGGTTTAGGGTTTAGGGTTTAGGGTTTAGGGTTTAGGGTTTAGGGTTTAGGGTTTAGGGTTTAGGGTTTAGGGTTTAGGGTTTAGGGTTTAGGGTTTAGGGTTTAGGGTTTAGGGTTTAGGGTTTAGGGTTTAGGGTTTAGGGTTTAGGGTTTAGGGTTTAGGGTTTAGGGTTTAGGGTTTAGGGTTTAGGGTTTAGGGTTTAGGGTTTAGGGTTTAGGGTTTAGGGTTTAGGGTTTAGGGTTTAGGGTTTAGGGTTTAGGGTTTAGGGTTTAGGGTTTAGGGTTTAGGGTTTAGGGTTTAGGGTTTAGGGTTTAGGGTTTAGGGTTTAGGGTTTAGGGTTTAGGGTTTAGGGTTTAGGGTTTAGGGTTTAGGGTTTAGGGTTTAGGGTTTAGGGTTTAGGGTTTAGGGTTTAGGGTTTAGGGTTTAGGGTTTAGGGTTTAGGGTTTAGGGTTTAGGGTTTAGGGTTTAGGGTTTAGGGTTTAGGGTTTAGGGTTTAGGGTTTAGGGTTTAGGGTTTAGGGTTTAGGGTTTAGGGTTTAGGGTTTAGGGTTTAGGGTTTAGGGTTTAGGGTTTAGGGTTTAGGGTTTAGGGTTTAGGGTTTAGGGTTTAGGGTTTAGGGTTTAGGGTTTAGGGTTTAGGGTTTAGGGTTTAGGGTTTAGGGTTTAGGGTTTAGGGTTTAGGGTTTAGGGTTTAGGGTTTAGGGTTTAGGGTTTAGGGTTTAGGGTTTAGGGTTTAGGGTTTAGGGTTTAGGGTTTAGGGTTTAGGGTTTAGGGTTTAGGGTTTAGGGTTTAGGGTTTAGGGTTTAGGGTTTAGGGTTTAGGGTTTAGGGTTTAGGGTTTAGGGTTTAGGGTTTAGGGTTTAGGGTTTAGGGTTTAGGGTTTAGGGTTTAGGGTTTAGGGTTTAGGGTTTAGGGTTTAGGGTTTAGGGTTTAGGGTTTAGGGTTTAGGGTTTAGGGTTTAGGGTTTAGGGTTTAGGGTTTAGGGTTTAGGGTTTAGGGTTTAGGGTTTAGGGTTTAGGGTTTAGGGTTTAGGGTTTAGGGTTTAGGGTTTAGGGTTTAGGGTTTAGGGTTTAGGGTTTAGGGTTTAGGGTTTAGGGTTTAGGGTTTAGGGTTTAGGGTTTAGGGTTTAGGGTTTAGGGTTTAGGGTTTAGGGTTTAGGGTTTAGGGTTTAGGGTTTAGGGTTTAGGGTTTAGGGTTTAGGGTTTAGGGTTTAGGGTTTAGGGTTTAGGGTTTAGGGTTTAGGGTTTAGGGTTTAGGGTTTAGGGTTTAGGGTTTAGGGTTTAGGGTTTAGGGTTTAGGGTTTAGGGTTTAGGGTTTAGGGTTTAGGGTTTAGGGTTTAGGGTTTAGGGTTTAGGGTTTAGGGTTTAGGGTTTAGGGTTTAGGGTTTAGGGTTTAGGGTTTAGGGTTTAGGGTTTAGGGTTTAGGGTTTAGGGTTTAGGGTTTAGGGTTTAGGGTTTAGGGTTTAGGGTTTAGGGTTTAGGGTTTAGGGTTTAGGGTTTAGGGTTTAGGGTTTAGGGTTTAGGGTTTAGGGTTTAGGGTTTAGGGTTTAGGGTTTAGGGTTTAGGGTTTAGGGTTTAGGGTTTAGGGTTTAGGGTTTAGGGTTTAGGGTTTAGGGTTTAGGGTTTAGGGTTTAGGGTTTAGGGTTTAGGGTTTAGGGTTTAGGGTTTAGGGTTTAGGGTTTAGGGTTTAGGGTTTAGGGTTTAGGGTTTTGTGTTTAGGGTTTAGGGTTTAGGGTTTAGGGTTTAGGGTTTAGGGTTTAGGGTTTAGGGTTTAGGGTTTAGGGTTTAGG
>CM024687.1:40544257-40548060 GCA_014182735.1 Corymbia maculata
GTTTAGGGTTTAGGGTTTAGGGTTTAGGGTTTAGGGTTTAGGGTTTAGGGTTTAGGGTTTAGGGTTTAGGGTTTAGGGTTTAGGGTTTAGGGTTTAGGGTTTAGGGTTTAGGGTTTAGGGTTTAGGGTTTAGGGTTTAGGGTTTAGGGTTTAGGGTTTAGGGTTTAGGGTTTAGGGTTTAGGGTTTAGGGTTTAGGGTTTAGGGTTTAGGGTTTAGGGTTTAGGGTTTAGGGTTTAGGGTTTAGGGTTTAGGGTTTAGGGTTTAGGGTTTAGGGTTTAGGGTTTAGGGTTTAGGGTTTAGGGTTTAGGGTTTAGGGTTTAGGGTTTAGGGTTTAGGGTTTAGGGTTTAGGGTTTAGGGTTTAGGGTTTAGGGTTTAGGGTTTAGGGTTTAGGGTTTAGGGTTTAGGGTTTAGGGTTTAGGGTTTAGGGTTTAGGGTTTAGGGTTTAGGGTTTAGGGTTTAGGGTTTAGGGTTTAGGGTTTAGGGTTTAGGGTTTAGGGTTTAGGGTTTAGGGTTTAGGGTTTAGGGTTTAGGGTTTAGGGTTTAGGGTTTAGGGTTTAGGGTTTAGGGTTTAGGGTTTAGGGTTTAGGGTTTAGGGTTTAGGGTTTAGGGTTTAGGGTTTAGGGTTTAGGGTTTAGGGTTTAGGGTTTAGGGTTTAGGGTTTAGGGTTTAGGGTTTAGGGTTTAGGGTTTAGGGTTTAGGGTTTAGGGTTTAGGGTTTAGGGTTTAGGGTTTAGGGTTTAGGGTTTAGGGTTTAGGGTTTAGGGTTTAGGGTTTAGGGTTTAGGGTTTAGGGTTTAGGGTTTAGGGTTTAGGGTTTAGGGTTTAGGGTTTAGGGTTTAGGGTTTAGGGTTTAGGGTTTAGGGTTTAGGGTTTAGGGTTTAGGGTTTAGGGTTTAGGGTTTAGGGTTTAGGGTTTAGGGTTTAGGGTTTAGGGTTTAGGGTTTAGGGTTTAGGGTTTAGGGTTTAGGGTTTAGGGTTTAGGGTTTAGGGTTTAGGGTTTAGGGTTTAGGGTTTAGGGTTTAGGGTTTAGGGTTTAGGGTTTAGGGTTTAGGGTTTAGGGTTTAGGGTTTAGGGTTTAGGGTTTAGGGTTTAGGGTTTAGGGTTTAGGGTTTAGGGTTTAGGGTTTAGGGTTTAGGGTTTAGGGTTTAGGGTTTAGGGTTTAGGGTTTAGGGTTTAGGGTTTAGGGTTTAGGGTTTAGGGTTTAGGGTTTAGGGTTTAGGGTTTAGGGTTTAGGGTTTAGGGTTTAGGGTTTAGGGTTTAGGGTTTAGGGTTTAGGGTTTAGGGTTTAGGGTTTAGGGTTTAGGGTTTAGGGTTTAGGGTTTAGGGTTTAGGGTTTAGGGTTTAGGGTTTAGGGTTTAGGGTTTAGGGTTTAGGGTTTAGGGTTTAGGGTTTAGGGTTTAGGGTTTAGGGTTTAGGGTTTAGGGTTTAGGGTTTAGGGTTTAGGGTTTAGGGTTTAGGGTTTAGGGTTTAGGGTTTAGGGTTTAGGGTTTAGGGTTTAGGGTTTAGGGTTTAGGGTTTAGGGTTTAGGGTTTAGGGTTTAGGGTTTAGGGTTTAGGGTTTAGGGTTTAGGGTTTAGGGTTTAGGGTTTAGGGTTTAGGGTTTAGGGTTTAGGGTTTAGGGTTTAGGGTTTAGGGTTTAGGGTTTAGGGTTTAGGGTTTAGGGTTTAGGGTTTAGGGTTTAGGGTTTAGGGTTTAGGGTTTAGGGTTTAGGGTTTAGGGTTTAGGGTTTAGGGTTTAGGGTTTAGGGTTTAGGGTTTAGGGTTTAGGGTTTAGGGTTTAGGGTTTAGGGTTTAGGGTTTAGGGTTTAGGGTTTAGGGTTTAGGGTTTAGGGTTTAGGGTTTAGGGTTTAGGGTTTAGGGTTTAGGGTTTAGGGTTTAGGGTTTAGGGTTTAGGGTTTAGGGTTTAGGGTTTAGGGTTTAGGGTTTAGGGTTTAGGGTTTAGGGTTTAGGGTTTAGGGTTTAGGGTTTAGGGTTTAGGGTTTAGGGTTTAGGGTTTAGGGTTTAGGGTTTAGGGTTTAGGGTTTAGGGTTTAGGGTTTAGGGTTTAGGGTTTAGGGTTTAGGGTTTAGGGTTTAGGGTTTAGGGTTTAGGGTTTAGGGTTTAGGGTTTAGGGTTTAGGGTTTAGGGTTTAGGGTTTAGGGTTTAGGGTTTAGGGTTTAGGGTTTAGGGTTTAGGGTTTAGGGTTTAGGGTTTAGGGTTTAGGGTTTAGGGTTTAGGGTTTAGGGTTTAGGGTTTAGGGTTTAGGGTTTAGGGTTTAGGGTTTAGGGTTTAGGGTTTAGGGTTTAGGGTTTAGGGTTTAGGGTTTAGGGTTTAGGGTTTAGGGTTTAGGGTTTAGGGTTTAGGGTTTAGGGTTTAGGGTTTAGGGTTTAGGGTTTAGGGTTTAGGGGGTTTAGGGTTTAGGGTTTAGGGTTTAGGGTTTAGGGTTTAGGGTTTAGGGTTTAGGGTTTAGGGTTTAGGGTTTAGGGTTTAGGGTTTAGGGTTTAGGGTTTAGGGTTTAGGGTTTAGGGTTTAGGGTTTAGGGTTTAGGGTTTAGGGTTTAGGGTTTAGGGTTTAGGGTTTAGGGTTTAGGGTTTAGGGTTTAGGGTTTAGGGTTTAGGGTTTAGGGTTTAGGGTTTAGGGTTTAGGGTTTAGGGTTTAGGGTTTAGGGTTTAGGGTTTAGGGTTTAGGGTTTAGGGTTTAGGGTTTAGGGTTTAGGGTTTAGGGTTTAGGGTTTAGGGTTTAGGGTTTAGGGTTTAGGGTTTAGGGTTTAGGGTTTAGGGTTTAGGGTTTAGGGTTTAGGGTTTAGGGTTTAGGGTTTAGGGTTTAGGGTTTAGGGTTTAGGGTTTAGGGTTTAGGGTTTAGGGTTTAGGGTTTAGGGTTTAGGGTTTAGGGTTTAGGGTTTAGGGTTTAGGGTTTAGGGTTTAGGGTTTAGGGTTTAGGGTTTAGGGTTTAGGGTTTAGGGTTTAGGGTTTAGGGTTTAGGGTTTAGGGTTTAGGGTTTAGGGTTTAGGGTTTAGGGTTTAGGGTTTAGGGTTTAGGGTTTAGGGTTTAGGGTTTAGGGTTTAGGGTTTAGGGTTTAGGGTTTAGGGTTTAGGGTTTAGGGTTTAGGGTTTAGGGTTTAGGGTTTAGGGTTTAGGGTTTAGGGTTTAGGGTTTAGGGTTTAGGGTTTAGGGTTTAGGGTTTAGGGTTTAGGGTTTAGGGTTTAGGGTTTAGGGTTTAGGGTTTAGGGTTTAGGGTTTAGGGTTTAGGGTTTAGGGTTTAGGGTTTAGGGTTTAGGGTTTAGGGTTTAGGGTTTAGGGTTTAGGGTTTAGGGTTTAGGGTTTAGGGTTTAGGGTTTAGGGTTTAGGGTTTAGGGTTTAGGGTTTAGGGTTTAGGGTTTAGGGTTTAGGGTTTAGGGTTTAGGGTTTAGGGTTTAGGGTTTAGGGTTTAGGGTTTAGGGTTTAGGGTTTAGGGTTTAGGGTTTAGGGTTTAGGGTTTAGGGTTTAGGGTTTAGGGTTTAGGGTTTAGGGTTTAGGGTTTAGGGTTTAGGGTTTAGGGTTTAGGGTTTAGGGTTTAGGGTTTAGGGTTTAGGGTTTAGGGTTTAGGGTTTAGGGTTTAGGGTTTAGGGTTTAGGGTTTAGGGTTTAGGGTTTAGGGTTTAGGGTTTAGGGTTTAGGGTTTAGGGTTTAGGGTTTAGGGTTTAGGGTTTAGGGTTTAGGGTTTAGGGTTTAGGGTTTAGGGTTTAGGGTTTAGGGTTTAGGGTTTAGGGTTTAGGGTTTAGGGTTTAGGGTTTAGGGTTTAGGGTTTAGGGTTTAGGGTTTAGGGTTTAGGGTTTAGGGTTTAGGGTTTAGG